>BTHU01000020.1:17250000-17495000 GCA_036184795.1 Tokudaia tokunoshimensis | reverse complement strand
TTGGAGAGACTTTTCTACTTCTTCCTCCTCCCCCCTCCTCCCCCTCCTGCTCCTCCTCCTCCTCTTCTTCTTCAATGGTTTTGTTTTTAAGACAAGGTCTTAGTGTGTGCTGGACCATTATTCCTGGCTAAAATTATGGCTTTAAAGCAATGCTCTCGTTGTCTGCTGAGCAGTTTCACCATTCTATTTCCTTGTTTACAAATCTTTAAGTATGCAAAAAGAACATTCTACCCTGACTTTTACCATTTCTTCATGTACCTAAATGAGAAACACAAATACTTGGTTCAGAGTAGATTCTGGGGCTATGTATGATGGTGAAAGAAGACTTAGAAAAACATAGGAATTATTAATGCAATTATTAATTCATCTTTATTCATTGATCAACTCGAAATTCTATATAGTGGTTTTAAAAATTTGTGAAATTAATTTGGCAGTTAAAGTTAACAAATGTTCCTCTTTTCTTCGGGTGCCTGTCATTTGAACATTCACATTTATTTCTATTAAAATATTTAAAAGGATCCTTTAATTGCTTTTGTCAGTAGTTATTATATTAAAGATTTCTATTAGTTTTAAAAATGTCTCATTTTATTGTCTTCATTTTTCTCATTAAAGAAACAGGTCCAGAAAAATGAGTTCAATTTAGTAGCCGACAACTGCCCATCCACTGTTGAGTCTACTAATAAATTATGCTTGGTTCCTGCAATACTAGAGGTCCTGATGTTAATCTTGAAAAAACCTAGACTGATTGAAAAACATGTTTAAAATGTGACTTTGTAAAAAAGTCTGAAGACCTTGAGGAAAACCCAGGACAAACATTGGTCTGATACAGTTAAGGCAAAACTTTGCATTAACTTCAGAGATTTTATTTTGTATTAATGCCTTGTTTTAGCTGATACTCATTTGAAGTTGTTGAATGCACATAAGAAATCAAACAGAAAAGGAAATAAAATAAATTGGAGCCTTTGGAAATACAGATGTAATTGTGGATAAGAACTACACAATTTAATGTGAATAATTATGCTCATATAGCTGGTTAGCAAAACTGGGCTGGATTCAGGAGTCCATTTTCTCTATCTACCAACTTTCCTCACTGGGGAATTGCTATGAGAGTGCCTGGTCAACTGGCAGGGAATGGAAAATAGAGTCATTCATGTTCTTGTAGCACATAGAAATAATAATTCTAACAAACAAAGAAGCCAATGATAATGTGAGACAAGTCTGTATCCTTATGACATTCTTAGAGGCTGAGTAGAGCTAACTTAGTCCCAGTTCAGACAAACCTGAACTCATATCCAATGGGACGGCCATCTTTCACCTCTGATACTGGTGAGTGTGCCTCAATCTTAACTACAGTCTCTTAAATTATTTTTGTATGAATATCTTGCATCTGATGCACGTTTGACACACGGAGAGTAGTTCTATGAATCCCACAATCAAGAACAAAATGAGTCAATAGAAACAGACACATAGATGACCCAAGCAAGTACTTTTAAAAGGTGATAATAGATATGTCAAGGCAAAACTGGAGAAGCAGATGAAAATGGATGGAAATAGAGAGAATGTCCACAGGGATGCAGCTGAAATAGAACCGTGGGATTGTTCGAATGGAATAATGGGAAGTGTGTGAAACTAAGAATTAAGTAGGTGAGCTTAAGAGCAGCGTAGAGATAGAAAGGGAGATTTATAAACTTGAGGAAAAGCTCAAGAATGTCACTTGTGCTGAGGGAGGAGCAAAACAAGAATGGACTAGTTTAAAAGTCATTGAAACCCCAAAGGGAGAGAAATGATGCAACAAAAGTGATGGTAAGGATGTCACTGCTAACCTGGAATTGTCTGAACTCAACCCACAGAAGCCCTGCAGTCCCCAACAAGAGAGCTGCAGTAAGGAGACCGACACCTAGGCATATTGTAGTCAATCTGCTGAAACCAAGGAAAGATCAAAAGAGAAATCTTACCGGCAAGCAGAGTGAAAAGCCTGATTCCTCACAAGGGCAACATGAAGAATTGATGCAGTTCTCAACAGAGGCTATGGAAGTTAAAAAGAAATAGAATTATCTTTACCAAGAGAAAAAAAAAGTATCAAGCAATTTAGCATTAGACACCTAGCAAAATCCTTCAAAGGTGAGTGACAAATTTCTCTCCAGAAACTGACACAATGAATGAAGAAGCACAAGCCACAGACAGAAAGCAAACAGTACATCTATCCACAGTCCTGGATACAGACTATATAAAGAACTCTTAGAATTGAATAGTCAGAAGGTAATCCTTTAAAATGGCCAAAAATATTTTGACCTACACACCCCCCCCCAAAAAAAACCAAGCAAACAATCAAACACATCCAATGTACAGAAATGGCTGTTGGAACATGAGAAATTGTTCCGATTTTGTTACTTATTAGGAAAATAAACATAAACCAAAATGACTACTTACTCACCTGAATGGCTGAAGTTAAATAGACAAACACTACCAACAATTAGTACAATTGAAACTCTTGTCATTGCTGATGGGAATGTAGAGCTCTACAAGTGCAGTAAATATTTGGTGGTTTTGGTTTTTTTTATGTCCTAAACATATAATTACTTATACATTCTAGCAAACCTTTACTCAGTTAATTTACCTAAGGGACAAACCAAGAGAATCTCAGGAAAGATCCCAGACAGTTCATAGCTGCTTTTTCATGATAAATAGATCCCAGACATAATACAGGTGATCACCAGCAGGGTAAGGAAGAACCACCTTCCTTAGGATGGAGGAAAACATCTCCAGTTGCAAGAATAGGAACTCTTGAAGAGGTGTGTGTGTGTGTGTGTGTGTGTGTGTGTGTGTGTGTGTGTGTGCTTTCTTGTTTCTTTCCTGTTCCTGTGATAGATCATCCTTCCCAAAAGCAACCATGGAGGAAAGGATATATTTGGTTCACACTTCCAAGTCACAATCCATTATCCAGGGAAGTCAGGGGAGGAACTTGGAGGTAGGAACTGTGGATGGATATGGCTTGTTATCTCCCCTACTGACTCATACTTACCTAGCTTTTTATTCAGCCTGAGAATTGTCTTGCCCACGTTGGTTAGGCTCACCAACGTAAGTTAATAATCAAGACAGTCCCTCATATCCATGGCCACAGAGGAAGCTGATCTAGGCAATTACTGAAGTGAGGCCTTTCTTCCAATTGTGTCACATCAACAATGCGTGTCAAATTGACAGTATAGTGTGATATGGGAAAAACTATTGGCTGCTTAAAGCAACAATAATAACTTTATATTAATGACGTCTATGACATAGGAGGCACAAATCCACAACAGCATATAGGGTAGAGTTGGAAAAATCAATGATAAGTTCATAATTTTAAGAACAAAAGGTGACACTGTATATACTAAAGATAAAAACAGATTGCAATATTAGTATTTACATAATATTTCTGTTCATAAAAATCCATTCTGGGCACTAGAGAGATGGCTCATTAGTTAAGAGCACATTCCTGCTCTTTCAGAGGCCCCATGTTTGATTCTTAGCACCCACATCAGATAGTTCATAACTACTTTCAACTGCAGTTCAAGGGAATGTAATGCCCTCAGACTTCTGTAGCTTCCTGTAGCCATGTAGTGAACATAAACACATGTAGGTAACACATACATGTAAGGACAAAAAAAATGTAACCTGTCTAGTTAGGAAAGGTAAACTTTCATCTGAAGGCTAAATTAAGTTTTCATTTGTGATTCATCGTATTGACTGAGTACAGTGGGAAACGTATTTACAAAGTTCCCTGTGATGGAGGAAGTGGTAGAAAGAATGGGCTTAGTGCTTTGTTGCTTTGGGTAGTGCAGCGTGCTGCACCTAGAGCCTTGAGCATCCCAGACATGAGCGCTCTCAGCAAGCTGCATCCCCAGCCAAAACTAGCTCTTCTCAAAGCATCCCACAATGCAAGCAAGGTATGGCGAAGTGAAGCCTCTTCTGTAATACTCAGACCAATGGTGTTAGCTGTTATCCGATTGGTCAAAAGTCTGACTCCCCTCATTTTTCCTTTCACATGAATACTTGAAATGACACTCAGTAATAAATCTGAAACTGATTGATATATAACCCCAGCTTTATCAGTAGTTATTTTAAATAAAAACATTCTAAATATACACATCAAAACACAGACTACCAGATGGATTTAAAATAAATCCTGTCTATATAAAAAAAAAACAAAATAAAACAAAACAACTCAAGTGTTGACTGGTAGCAAAGTTTGGCCACAGCAAAAAACTTCAGAATTCATACTTTTCCCAAAACAATAAAATTACTCCAAAGCTTTTGGAAAATAATTAGACTAGTTGCTTATAAGTGTCTAAGATGCAAAGCCAAAACATTAGTGTTCGCTAATATGATCTGACTGTTCTTTCTCAGTATTCTGTAGCTAATGTATGTTCACAAAATGACTATTTTGGCTCTGATTAGGATCTTTTATTTGCTGTGTGACTCCCAAGCTCAAGTGTATTTAATCACACCAGTTCTGCAATGGGCACAACACAGCTCTTAAGACAGAGCTTTGAAAACACTGAGCTTTGAATAGAGAGCTCCCTTCTTCCTCGGGGCCTGGGCATCACTGAGACAAGACCAGTAATCTAGAGGAAGAGTAATTATAATTTGAAACCATAAAAGGGGGAGTGGAAACCCTGAAATCCAGAGGAGCTGTGGTCTATTAGCTCACAGTAGAACATATTTTCTTTCTTTCTTTCTTTCTTTCTTTCTTTCTTTCTTTCTTTCTTTCTTTCTTTCTTTCTTTCTTTCTTTCTTTCTTTCTTATTTTATCACAGAAAATATGACCCATGAAAACTTGATAGATTTGTATTTCTTTTCTCTTTTTCATGCTGAAGAAAATCTTAAATTCCACTTCCACCCCCTCTTCCAAAATATTCTAACTAGTAGAAAAATCTCATCACTTGGACAAAGTCAATGAATAAACCATGTCGTACCTAGGACTAGAAATAACCTTTAAGTAAATTTCAAAGGGTTTTCATAATCATAACATGCAAACTTGGTAAAACATCTCACAATAATAAATTTGTAGAAAGTTTAGAATAGAGAGATCTTAATCTTAATATTATTGTCTTTATCAAATTTTATGACTCAGGTTCAAAGCAGGAGAAAATAAAACACCAGTGAGCTACCAAGTACATCTGATCCTTCTGGCCATATGTGAATTGATAAGAAAAAGATCACTGAAAGTTGATATTGCCAAAGCATTTTTATTTCATTGTTCAGAAACAAACAAGCAAACACAACAGCAACAACAGCAACAACAACAACAACAACAAAATAAGGTACTTTGAAGTAGTTAAATATTCTGACTAATAGAACATAATCGGGAATGCTTTGTGTTTTCCTGTTTGGAGTTTTATTATTATTATTACTATTGCTGCTGCAGTAAATTATAAGCAAGTTTGTGATGAGAGTTTTGATTTACTTTTAAGGAAGATATTAGCTTTATTATTTATTAATCCTGACAGATTTCTTCCATAAACACTCCATAAATATTAACACATCTGATGGATGACTGAGACTCTGAAAGGAGGATGCGTGCTGCCTGACGGACCGAGTCGCTTTGACAAGTCCCTTTTTATGTTGTTTGTTTTCTTATTATTTTTGATAGCAAAAGCGCAATCAATTAGCCACTCATGTCAGCGAAAGAAAAACATTCAGTATTAATGGATTGAGCTCTGCATTCTTTCACTAGAAGGGAATCCATCATTATTTTGATAACTTTATGATTCTATTTTTGAAGTTTTCCTAAATTCTGACTTACTGAAACATTTTCTTTGCTTCACTAATGGAAATGATTTTTAATAGAATCAAAAATTGTGCTATAAAACTCACGAGACCAGTGGCACAGAGTCAGTCCTATTGGAAAATGTGATAGATCTGTGGGCTGTCTCTGTCTGTCTCTCTGTCTCCCTGTCTTTCTCTCTCTCTCTCTCTCTCTCTCTCCCTCTTTCTGTTTTTGTCTCTCCCTCTCCCTTTCTGTGTATGGTGTATGTGGTGTGTGTGTGTGTGTGTGTGTGTGTGTGTGTGTGTGTGCATGCTTGCAAATTTTTTTCAATATAAATTCTGAAGCAGTGTTAGGCATACATTAGTCATCTCCCCTTTTGGAACTCCAAGGCTAAGGATTTTGAAAATAAGGCCAGTCTGGTTGTATAGTGAGATCAAGGCTGGTCTGGGCTTTACCTTGCATCCACCACACCTAAAACAAACAAACAAACAAACAACAATCCTGAAACAAAATGTAAATATTTCTAAAATGAGTATCATTTACCATGGTGATGTCCTCAACACACAGAGTGTCACGTTTCTCTTCCCTGCCCCAGAAGGAGCCCGGAGTTCAGCAGCAAGCCCTGGAGTGCTCTCGGATGTCTGGACACACCTCTAGTCTTTCTGGTTCAGAAGAGCATTAGATCTGAGGTGGGGCCCAAGAATGTATCTTTCCTTTTTGTGGAGGTTGCCACCTTTTAGAAGAATACCATAGCATCCATGTATGAAAGTTCATTGTGGTGGTAAGAGATGCTACATCTGTCTCTCTTCAAGGAAACTAGAACAGAGGCAGAAACTCACATGACAGCAAACAGTAGTTTATAAGTCTTTTAATAACTGAACTTATTTGTGTATTTAGTCCAGAAATTGTAAAAATAAAAAGCCTATTAATAAATTATAATCATGACTGTTGAGGTATCTTTTTGTGCTCTTTGTGAAGGTTGTCTTTGTATTATTCTAATGGTGATTTCTGTACAAGCGAGAGCCCACTGTCTAGACTTGGGTATTGTTATTCTTACAGATCATCACCTGCCTCAGTATTTTGTAAACATACACTTTCATCACCTCTAATTGCTTTAATGAAGATCTATGGACCAATAGCTAAGCAGGAGAGGAAAGGCAGGACTTCTGGGTAGAGATAAGGACTCTGGGAGAAGAATCAGAATCGAGAAGATTCACCCACGTGACACTGGAAGCACAGGTACCAGGCTGGCTTGAGAGAGGGTAACGGGCCACATGACAGACATGGACTAGAATAAACGGGTTTATTCATTTGCTCGAGCTAGCTAGATGGTAGCCTTGCTATAGTGTCTAAGCTTTAATAAATAATAAAGTCTCTGTGTCTTTATTCAGTGACTGGCGGGTCCAAGAAAGTCTGACTATACATGGCCCTTTGTAACTTCTACAGAAGAAATGGTTAATGGGAAAGGAAGGTCATCTGTAATTTTTTTTCTAGGAACAAGAGGATGTGGGTTTGAGCCCAGTGGAAAGTATTTAAGTAGTAGAATTAGTGAAACTAAATTGAACTTTGAGAAAATCCTGCCCCACTCCTTTCTCACTCAGCACAGGTTCAGAACCCCTGGAAATCAGAACCTTCTAGCTAAATCACATTAATGTTGTTTTGCTTTTATTCTGCTTTGAAATGTTTATTTCTATGTATGACCGGTGATAAAGTAAAATCATGGCAATCCATATATATTTTAGGGACACTCTAGGTTGCCTCTGGAAACAAAGTAAGAGACTTAGAAACTAATGGCAATGTTCAGGGGGAACGGGGAGCTAAGCAGAGGAGAGCCTGAGGGCCGGCAGGGCGTGCTCTGCTGCTCTACGGCATGGGCAAACTTCATGCACACATTAACATTCATGTGCAATGGAAGCACACACTTTCTGGAGACTCTAAACTGATGGACCCAGCACCAGGCCTTACAGTGCTTGACCTCACCAATGGCCTGGAAATTGGATGTCTTTTTGTTTGCTTGTTTAGGTTTTTCTAAGACACAATTTTTCCTTGTAGCCCTGGCTATCCTGGAACTCACTATGTAGACCAGGCTGGTCTTGAACATGCAGAGATCCTCCTGCCTCTGTCTGTGCCTCCTGAGTGCTGAGATTAAAGGTGTGTGTCATTACTTCCCAGCTTGTCTCTGACTATCTAAAGCAGAGACAATCAAAGAGCGCAAATGCCACCAATTCCTGTGATCTTTATTGTAGAAAGAAAAGCAAAAGGGCAAATACTTATTAAATCTTTAGTTTTGAGTCCAGCAAGATAGTTCTGAATTTGAAGTCTTGCCTCTTATGTAGTGCCTGATGTCTACTACCACAGGGACTTCACCTGTAGTTCTCCTTGTCCGGAAGACACGCTAAGGTTCTGAAAGTGCATTCTCCTAATTTTTGAAAGCATCTGTGCCTGTGTGTCATGAACTCAGTCGCGAATGAAGGAGTGGCTCATCTGTTCACCACCGTCATATGGTTCTGTGTGACAGGTTAGAACCTGATCTTCTTTGATTATATGTGGCTTCACCCCACCCCTCTTCTTTGCCCCCATGAAATTAAGAGATAGGGGTCGACCTTTTGTCACTGTCCCCACACCCACTGTTCAGTGTTCAGTGCTCCGGGTAAGTCTGAGCTACTGTGTGGATCATGTTCCTTCAGTGTGAAGAATTCCCTTTATTATTTTTTTTCCCACAGCGCACATCTGTTCCCAACACACTCTCAGTCACTTATATGACAGCATATTTATTTTGTGCCAGTGTTTGAAGGATATTCTTTGCTGGATATAAAGCTCTTCATTGACCGTGGTTTTATTCAACACTCATCCAGGATACTGTCCTGTTGTCTTTTGACCACCACTTTTTGTTTGAATTTGGCTAAGAAGTATCATTATGAAATGTGCCATTTTACTCTAGATGTGTCAGGATTGTTTATGTTTTAAATGTTTGGGAGTCTGAGTATGAATTGTCTTGTGGCTTCTTCGTGTCCTGAATAGGTTAGAATAATAATAATAATAATAATAATAATAATAATAATAATAGTTTGTTTGTTTGTTTACATCTCTACCCCATTCTTAATCTCTGCTTTTTCTCTCTCTGGTACCCAGACACCAGTATTCTGTTTATTAAGTCACCCAGGTACTGAATTTTGTTGTTGTTTTTATTTGATAATTTCATACATCTTTAAAATACACTAGTCATTCCCATCCCCCGCTAACCTCACCCATTCCCTCCTCTCCCACTGAAACCTTCCCTATGCCCAATGTGACTTGTTTCTGACTCAATAAGTTCAATTAAGGTTGCTTGTATAAGCCCATGTATGTGTAGAGAGAGGAGGAAACTTATGAGAAGCTACAACACTGAAGGAAAGAATAATCCCCCCATTTCCCCAGCAACCATTAACTGCCCATAGTGCCTTGGGAAAGATTGGGACCTCACGAGCCCCTCCCCCACACATGGTGGATCTGTTCGATCTTCTATGGGTTTTGTGCTGGGATCCACATTGCACACAGAGATTAGTGGAATGGTCATATCATGTCTGGGAGTCTGAGTATGAATTGTCTTGTGGCTTCTTCGTGTCCTGAATAGGTTAGTTGAAATTCTTGTGTCTTTCTTTCATGAAAGATATCTAGATGGTGTGTTTAGAGCTGGACACTCAACAGTCACTCATCCTCAGCACACTAGTCAGTGCTGCCCACTGACAATGGAAGCTTCCTTGAGCAGGGCTGAGAGCCGCACTGACCTATGGGTAGAAGCATAAGCATTTAGAAGACAGTTTGACAACGTGGCCACTTAGCAAAGCCATGGTAATGTTTCCTCTCTAGGGCCTTTGATGTGCCCAGCCACAGACTCTGGACCAGGTTTACAGTTCCAGGTGTAATCACCTCCTACACAGTAGGATGTTAAACATTTAAAACATCTCATCTCATTGAATCATTGAATTTGCTCCAGCTTAAAAGTCAGATGCCGTGGCTTCCACTCTCTACTATTCATTCTGACTGGGATTTCACTGGGAAAACGTTACTGCAAGTGGTCCTAGAACTTCCTCTTGGTTCTTCTTTATTTTTTTCCCATAGTGTTGGAAGCCATACCTTGTGTTTGGTAGGTATCTGCTCTACTGCTGAGCCAGGCTCCTAAAACTCTGCCTAGTTCTCTTCACAGTTTCTGCTGCAAGATTCACCACCTATTAAGATAATATTTTCCTTTATGTATTTGGATATATTCATAATATCGTATTCCTTTCTTGTTATTCCAACATCTGTATCATCTCAGGGCCATTTTATTGATGGATTCCTCTTAGTTATGGGTCACTTCCCCCTTTCTTTTTCATGCTTAGTGATTTTTAATTACACATCATCATATGGCTTGGGGCATTTGGGTTGTGTTGCTTTGTTTCTAAGACTGCTGGGTTTTGTCTTGGTGATTAACTTACTGACTCTCATAATGGCTCTCTGCTCTACACTCTGGAGACTCCACTTCTGTGTAGTGTTCCATGCATCCTAACCCTGAACCAAGGGCACTGTACTTCTTCCTAGAAACTTAATGGAACCCATTCCTTAGTGAAAGGGCTTCCCCTTTAGAACCCTAATATGAAAGTCCCAGCAGCTCTTCCAGCCTCAGACTCTGAACTTTGAATCTTCATATTGACAGGATCGTTCGTCACGTTTTGCTTGGGTTTCATTTTCCTGAGATGGACTGACATACAGTCACTCAACTTGCATATGTCCTTGCCTTCTTCCCTTTCTGCATTCCACACAGAAGACTATATTGTGTCTGTTTGAAAATAGTTATCTTTAGTATGGTTTTCATTTTCAGAGCAATTAAGGATAAGTCCATACTAGTTACTCCATCCTTAATAAAAATAAAAATTCCCCCCACCACCACTTTGCCCTTGACATCTCTCTCCTCTCCATTGTATCTCCTTCTATTTAAAGAGGGTGGTGTTACTTAAAGGTTGTATCTATCATTTTTTCTGCTTCCCCAAAGAATGTCCCATTTGCAGCTTCAGATGTATCTGTTGGCATTTCCATTGTCCCACCTCAATAGTAATCAATTAAAAAACATAGTAAATTCTTACCCAAGCTAGGCATAATGAAAACACCAAGATAGACCACAGGACCTGCCTTCAAACCTTCAAGAGTAATTAGTCTTCAAGAGTAGGGTACTGAAATAGAAAGGGCTATGTAGTTGCTATCACAAAGCAGAGAAACTATGTTATGGGAGAAACTAAGTATGGTTGTGACAAAAAAGGACCCCTTTAAGGACAAAGAGGCATTAGAGAACAGTCTTGGAGGGGCAGAAGGTGAATGAGAATGAAAGAGAGAGAAGGCATTTCATCCCTGGAAGGGAATAACAAAAGTGTGGGGACAGTACCAAAGCATGCTGGGATGGGGCAGATACAGATGGTCACTGGGTCTTATGTCTGTGGGGAGCTGGTAGATCAGAAAAGTGGGAAACAGATTTAGTTCTTTTTAAAATTATTTTTTCTAGATTTACTGAGATATAAAGAAAAAATATCACATTGTGTACGATTGTTTTGGTTTTGTTTTGTTGTATCTGGATTTGTGAACCATTGATCACAATCAAGCTAATTATAATCATCACTTCCCATAGCTGAAAGTTTGTGTCCATTTTGTTTGGTTCAGAGTTTTGCTATGTAACTGTAGTTGGTCTGGTATTCACTAGTGGTCCAGGCTGTCCTTGGTTGTGATGAAGTCCTCTTGCCTTAGACTCCTGAGTGCTGGAGGCATGGACATTTGCCACCACAAGTGGCCATGTGTGTTGTGAGAGAAAGTAAAATCTATTATCTAAGAAACTTTCAAGTGTACAAGGCAGGGCTATTAACAGTAGTTAGTAACTATATATAGACTAGGTCCCAGAGCACACTCCTCTTATAACTTGTCATAACTAACCTCTTACCATTTTCCCCACACTTTATTTCCTGACAACCACTGTGGTACCATCTGGTCCTATGAGTTACACTTATTCAGATTCAACATCTATATGGTATGTGCTACATATTTTCTTACATGTAGCTTATCACACTTAGCATGATGTCCTCCACATTCATCTATGTTGTCAGAAATGACAGAACAATTTGTAAAAAATCAATTGAATAATATTTCATTGCATGTACATAAGGGCACATTTATGTATATCCACATATAACTCTTGGGTGTTTCTTTGTCTTTGCTCTTGATTATGAACAGTGCTACAATGAATATAACAACACAAATGTCTCTAAAAATAATGGCTTCATTTCCATTGAATGCACATCCAAATGGAGTGTTGGACCATGTCAGCCCCATCTTAAAGGAACCTCTGTACAGTCCCATGAGTATGAGCACTCTTCCTTTCTGCTAATAGCTCCCAAGTAGAATGGATCCAAATGCCCACCGACAGTAGAAGAGGTGAGAATGATACAGTCCCACAAAAGGATGCTATGCACTGAGAATGAGCAGTCTGTAACCCACTCATAACAACATGAATGGCTCTTAGAGACCCAGTGATTAAAAGAGGAAGGCACACATTTTATCTGTTCTTGTTGACTGTAAAGCAACTGAACTAATCTGTACTGTTAGAAGAAATGATAGTGTTTCCCCTTGGGAAGGTAACTGGACAGACACTCTAGTATGTAGCTGCTTCTGTGCTGCTGACTATGGAGGTCTTTTTTATTTTGGTACAGTTGTTTTTACCATGGCTTGTTGAGTGGTAAGCATTATTTGGGAATGCATGCCTATATCTGTGCCATATCTCTGTCTATCCCTCTATCTTGCTTAATTTCTTAAAAAAAAATTGCCTTGCAACCGAGCTGACAAAGATCAGTCCCTTTGTTGCAACTGATTGAATTGAGCAGAATGAGAATTTTTACGGTTATGATTGCCCTTGTGTCTTGAGAGAACGATCCAGTTTATATTTTTCGCAGTCCCTGTAAGTGCCATGTGAAGGAGCGGAGGGGCTTGCGGTGGCTTGGCATCTGTCCCAGAGCCTCTCTTCAAGTGGGAGGTGTAATCTGTGTTGCCGGCAAACACACCTCAGAGACTTGATTGTTCTTTGGCTAAGACCAGTGACCATCTGAAACACTCCAGCCCACACAGGGCTCACCAGATGCTCAACCATGGATGTGCAAAGAGGAACTCACCGGCATCTGCTTCTCCTCATGTGCTTGACTTTGCAAGGGCCATAGCGCCCCTCTAGAGCCCCACAAGGGTCTCCTGGAGTGGCTCTCTCTTGCACCTAGGAGTTTGGTACTTCTAGTTTCCTTATGTCTGCCACCAAGTCACCTGCCTTTAGAGTTACTACACTTCACTGGCCCTTTGTTCTTTTATTTTTTTTAAGACTTACACTGTATGTTATTTTTTTTTCCATACAAAGGCTTGCCTTTAGCCTCCCCATTACTCATCTGTGGCCTTCTTCCCAAGTGCTGTTGGATTTTGCATGTTTCCTTAGTGGCACTACCTGGGGTTATATGCAAATTGATGTTGGCTCATGTTGCTCTGACTTGTGAGCATTTGTTGGGTTGGCCTAGAATCTTTGCTATTATGTTGATATAACTTTGGCCATTCTCTCAATAAATGTTTATGAGCAATAGAAGCTTAAGACTTGACTAATCTTGGTGATTAGTACTTGTGTACCTCTAACAGCTGATCAGGCACACATTTGTTGCTCAATGATGATTTGTTGAATGAATATAAGCAAGCCTGGGAAAAGAAGAGATGTCTGGTGCTGAGGCAGCTTTTCTCAGTACCTGTTCCCTTTTGCATACTGTTCTGTCATTAAACATATTTGAGAAGTGCTTCATTCTGTGTTCTGTGGCATATCTGAACATGCTAAAAGCTGCAAGACATCCTGGAGTAGAGAACCTTTACACGTGGCATTTCTCAAGCCCCAAAAACAATACTGACTAAAATATTGAAAAGTTATGGAACTTAGGGAAACCTACCCTGAGTTTGTTTTGGGTGACTGGTGACTTACTTGAAGACATCACTATAATGCCATAGTACACAGAATTTATGTATACAGCACAGGTTATGAAACTTGAGTTTCAATTAAACTATAATCCATCTGAGGAAAAGAATACACGTTCTATTTCTTCCTTCTACTCCTAGTGGCACACAGGGCTTCCTGTAGAAGCCCCTTTTGGTCTTATCTTAAAATGTGGTGCCTTTTCTTGTGCACAAGAGCAGGGCTAGCTAGCCTTAGGAAAATTTTAGGTAGAAGAATATTTTCCTCTTTCTTCCTTGCATTTCTCTTTGGACTGCTTCTTTTCCACTCTACTGAGCAGATATTCCCATGGAACCTCTTTAATCTGAGTGTTTGAGTTCTTCCAAAACTGTATGTTCAAATTCCGGCTCCCAAGTTATAAAACAAAGTTGGTTTTGGTGATGGGGTCTCTTATAAAAGACCCCAGAGAGATCCCTTTCCTCTTCTGGTATATGAAGTTACAGTGAGGTCCTTGATAATGAAGTAAAACTTCACCAAACTGAATTTGTACCTCTCCTTGGCTTCTGAGCCTCTAGAACCTCAAAAGTAAACTTTCATAGTTTCTAGATCAGCATCTTGGGGTATTTTGAAATTCAAATGGAGAAAGGCAGAAAATTTTTACGCCAGCCATTTACAGTGTACTATAAATGAGTTCTTTCTCATAGAGACATCCAACTTGTACGTTTTATCTTTAAAAGAGAAGACAGGCATCAGTGAGTTGGGGGCACATTTAGGGCAATGACTCCACTTGCCAATCACAAGCAAATTGTCTATTTCACTTATGGTGTAAAAGATACCCTATGTTCCCTTCACCCTTTTTAAAGTGAGCACACCCTCATTTTTCCAGCTCTGCAGTCCATGTGTCTGCATAGAGTACTATGTCCCATCACAGACGCCACTTGTCATTCAAACCAGGTCACAGATGGGGTTCATTTGGTCACTTTAGTTGGCCTGGTGATGGTGCTGATGTAATCAAAGGCAGGGAGACAAGATAGGGATTTTAATGAGAACACTAAGCTCCTAACATTAAAGCAGAGGGGACCTAGGGTCCAGAACAAATGTCACTATTTGTTCCAATGAAGAGCCAAAGGGTGACGCAGAGAAGGGGAGAGAAACCAAGTCCCTGTGAAATAGTTTCTTCTTCCCAGATGCTCAGATAATTCAGTCAGAAAGCTTGAACAGCATTTAAGTTATGAATATTCATGAGCTTAAAAATGAACTGTTAACATCAACAGACCAAATGGACAGGAGAGAAGAGCTACATTGGTGTGAAGTTTAGTTGCTGCTGCTGGGGGTGCCTGGAAAACATTTCAACAACATTGCTAGGAAGTGATGCATTTTAGTAAATTCTTTTTCTTATAGAACACTGGTCTTTTTCAACTCCTAGTGGCTTAAAATAGTAAACAGCACATTTTCCACTTAAAAAAAGAAGAAGTCACACAGGTTAGTAGCCTGGCCTTGGCGGGCTCAGTTGAGTTTGCCCAGATGCCAAACTTGTTGCATAAGCAGGTATGAGATGGTTTTTTTGCTGGCGGTAACAGAAAGTCTAAGAGAGAAATTAGGTGAACATGTGTCTCTTGGCCTTGTGGGGTCTGTGGTACTCTAACTGCTTGGCCTGGGAATGTACATCACTATTGTCTTACAGGTAGCTTGGAAGCTGACATGGTGCTGCTCACCCATGATCCCTGTCTGATAAAGACTGAGGGAGGAGGACAGTTCACTAGAGGTTGGCTCAAGTTGCACAGTGATAGCCCATCTTAAAAAAAGCAAAACAAAACAAAACCCCTTAAAATCAATAAAACACTACAAACAAACAAACAACAACAAAAACCCAACTCAACCACATAAGATAATAAATAAAATAGAATAGTGTGGAAAAGAGAATGAGCCATAAAAGTCTATCTAACCTTGGAAGGGGAAGTGTCACCTTTGCATGACTGTAGGAATTCACAGAAGGCACCAGCCCTGGTGCTGCCTGTATCGACAATATCCCTTCTTCAAAACAACCTGAAAGAAACTCAAGTCACACGTGTATAGTATATTCATACTAGCATCCTATCAGGGAAGGGAAGAGGGCAAAAGGATGCTGTGGCATGCTTAAGAAGCAGGTATCTTGGAACTGGGTGGCTTCAGTCACAGGAAAGTCTTGCCTCTTCCAGGATTCATTGCTGGCACAGATTGAATCTTCTCATGGGGATTATGGTTAACTGCCCCCATTAAACCTCTTGGAATGAATTGTCACCAGCAGCCTGGTGACCATGATTCTCCCCCGCCCAAAGGCTTCCCTTTGTCATGGTGAATTTATTCTACCCTCTAGCTCCCCCAAATCACATGGATTCCTATGAGGTGGGAAAATGTTCAGTTTCCTCAGTCCACAGGCTGCAGAGCATATTGTGTTCCCATGTACCTACACATAAATGGAAGAAAGTTCTGGAAAGTATGGGACACAGCAGCAGCTCTGGATAATGGGTCACTCTTCCTCATCTGGGTAAGAAGGTGACAGTGGACAGGAGAGGAAGCAACATTTTTAACATTCCGTTTGGGGACTTCATAACACTAGTTCTTCAAGAAAAGGGCACAAAGAAGGCAGGCAGCAGGGTCATGTAATAATAACTGACAAGGAGCTGGTGGAAGCCAATGATATGATTCCTGAATCCTTCCTCAAATCTAAAGAGTAATCCAGTGAGCCCTGAGTACTGTGGCTTAGTTTGTCCTGTTATTGGTTTATTGTGTATTTTTTATTGATTGTTTCCCCTTGGCCTTCTGTTGGCAGAGGGGACTTAACTGCTGGTGAGTCTGTTGTAGGGTGATGCTATTGATTTCCTTCCATGGGATCTGGTCAAGTGGGAGTGACTAGAGCAAGGGAAGCGGGTCACTAGTACGGGCTAGGGGGCAGAAGAGCTCCAAGTGGCCCTTCACGTTGGGCCTTTGCACATACACATGCCACTCCATCTGGCTGCTTTGATGCTTCAGCAGCTCCCTGATGCTTCAAGATCTAGAGCTAAGATCTTAGCATGCCTATGTGGCCTCATGGGATCTGACCCGTCTCTGTGGGTGAATGGCTCTGTTCTGCTACGGACATCTCCATCCATGCTCCTGCCGCTCAGATATAATTCTGGGTTTTTCGAAGCATCCATGATTTCTGCTCAGTTACACATGTGCTATTTCTGTTGCCTGGAACACTCCCTGTGATTCCATCAGACTAGATAATTTTTCCATCAGATGACCTCAGGATACGTTACACTTAACCTTTATAACCTATTGGTCTCAATTCTCCTACAACAAAGCTAAGTCCAGGATATGATATAGTCACAGAGTGCTTCAGGGAGGTTGAAGAAGAAGGGAAGCAAGAGTATGTATGTTAATGAGTGAATCTTCACTACTGGGACCAGCCCTGGGGACCCTGTGAGATACTCTAGAACAGTGGACAGGGACCACCCACCTTGCTTGTACATAAATTACACTGGAATACAGCCAAGCTCATTTGTTTATGTATTGTCTGGAATAGAATAGTTGTGACTAACTTCAAGTATTTATTATCTGCCTCTTTTCAAAAGGCCGCTGGACCCTGCTCTAGTATATATCTCAGAGTTTTATACCAAGAAGCAAAGATGCAGGTTATCTCTTTTCTCACAGGCTTCGTTTCGAGGTGCCTTAGAATGAGTTATTGGATACACACATGAGGACTGGGGTGCAGAGGGGCTACATATCTTTGGTGGGTAACAGAGGCATCTCTGCACGGATCTTTTGAGACACAGCTCAGGGTTTCTGAATACAGATGGTGATCCAGGAAGGAATGAGATAACAAAGGCTGAAGGAATCATGTTCAACAGGAGTCGAGCTCAATACATGCATGATCTCCAGCAGAAATAAAGCCTCTATCTCCCCCTTGGGTAGAATTGTCAGGAAAGATAGGACTTCAGTGGGTGGTGCTAGAAGGTACTGCATAGAAGGTGGACTGGACAGCGAGCTAGGAGGGCAGTCTGCCCAAAGCTGAAAAAGACTCTGCAGAGTTAGGTGGGGAAGGCGAGGCCCAGCAGGGTGGACCTTGGTTGGGCGACAGTCCTGCCTCTGAGGAGGAAGTATTGTTCTAGGAGAGCAGAGCCCTCCACCCTTTTTTTTTCTGAAGATCTGAATTCTACCGGAAAGTGTCACTGAGACCAGAGTGGTGCTGTAAATGGCAGAATGGGTCAAGCAAGAAGAGAGCCAGACACAAGTCAAGAGATGCCCTGTAGTTTTTGAGCTCTTATTCTACAATCTCTTTCTCAACAGTTAACATTGACGACAACAGCAGCAACAAGGATACTTGGTGCTATAATAATCTGTGCCATACACTTACTATATTCCTACCAGTGTGTAAATATAATACAAATAAAACTTGACTCACCATCACCTCACAAAACCAAAGTTCTCATCATAATTTTTACTGAGGTTGAAAGATCACTGTGAGGATCACATAGGAAACAAAGCTTTTAAGAAGGAGAGTAGGGAGGTTGGGGACAGACTAACTCTGTGATCTATGACCATGAACCAAGGAGTGTATTGTCTAAGTGTGTGTTGGGTAGGAGTGGAAATCAGACCTATTGCACTGGTTTGAGTTTCCTTTAAACCTCTGGATGTCTTAAATTTATGACTAAAGGATATAAAAACTCTAGGTTTTCCTTAGAGAGGATTTTAGTTGAGCATTAGCTCAAGATTTAGGACCAATGTAATAGGTAGAATTATCCTAAGTCATTGATGTCACCAAAGGAAAAGCAGGAGTCAGCTCAATACTGTCACACAGACCCCACACACCCCCACACTCCAGTGCTCCCAAGAAGGTTTACTTAATCATCCCAGGGGTGGCTTAGAGCCAGAGATTCAAGTGCAAGTAGTTGGCTGGGGAGAGGAGCACAGAGCATTACTTAGGAAGTGGAGATGTGACTCAAGGAAGAGAAGATGGCCAATAAAAGAGTACCACTAGCTCAGTGTGGATAGTGGGTGGCTGGGGCTTAGCACCAGAGAACATTGTGGGCAAGCACAGACATCCTTAGGGTGGTCCTTCCAATCCCACTGCCCTGAGAGTTGGGGTCTTTGTGGGAATGCTCTGAGTCATCCAGTAAGGGCTCTTTGTGGGCTTATGCATTCCTCCAAACTTGCTTCCTGCTCTGAGGGGATTGATAGATTTTGGAGCTCAGGAGAGGATCCTGTTAGAAATCATGGCCCTGTATAGCTATGACTGATGACAAGTAGTCTTGATGTGGTTTGCAAGACAGGCCTATGTTTTCATCCAGGTTTCATCCCTGAAACACTTTGATTTGGGGTAAGTTACTTAGTGTCTCTGAAACTCATTTCCCTATTTCTGTTTCCCATAAATTAGAAACATTGACTTGTGGGACGGTTGTAGACTTTGAATACATTCCATTCACTCGAGGGCAGTGTGCTATGTATAATGGCAAAAACTCAGCTTTTTACTGAGTTATGGTTATTTTCATTATCATTTAATGTGATGAGTCCAAGTGGAGAGAGAAAGACTTTTGGAAGCAAGGCTGGTCTCAGTGGTGCTTAAAGCAACTCGACATGGGCCCAGCAATTCAGAGCTGTCAGGAGAACTAGCAGGGCACGAGGTTTCCATAAGCTTCTTCTACATTTCCTCCCCCGAAAGGTCAAACATATGCTGTGAGTGGGACATTGCTTTCAATCACTTTCAAAGTAGCAATTTGCCAGAACATTTTTATTAGCTTGAAATTTGTCCAATCTGCCAAGGAATAGTGGGCTACAGTGATATGCATGATAAGAAAGTCCCAAATGAGCCTGGCCAGCAAATGACCTGGATACCCTCCTTGTAACTGTGTGTGTGTGTGTGTGTGTGTGTGTACGTATGTATGTATGTATGTAGCATGTATGTATGTAGCATGTATGCTGAATGTGATCCTGCAAACAAAGTTGGTGCTCTCAGTGGGAGTGTAGTTCTTGTGGACAATTGCCAGAGAAAGATATGCAACTAGTGTGGTTAATAAGTAGATGATGGTGGGGCTGGGGATGTATCCCAGGGATGGAATGCTTGCCTAGCACGCTCCAGGCCTGAGTTTGGTCTTAAGGATGACAGACAGTGGAAGGTAATGGTGACATTTTTCTCCTAAGAAATGGGTGACTCCTAGCTTGGAAGCCAACAGGGATGCGCCAGCAGGTGGCAGGCTGAGGAGGGAGGATCAGGAACTAAAGGTGAAGACTGGAAGAGCCACCTGCAGGACCTTTCACAGGAGAATCAGAGATGACAGCGTGGCTCTCCTAGACTGACTTCCCTGGGACTGTTCTTGGGGGACACTCCTATAGGACAGTAAGGAAGGAAATCAGAGCACAGGGAGAAGCTGACATCTGTAGGGGCTTGACAGAGGCCTTAATAGGTCTTATAGGAGCTCTGCACAGTGGCATCCCTTTAGAGGTACCTCATCGAGAGCTGAGCAACGTGAGCTTGTCTTTTAAAAAAAAATAAAAAAGCCCTTATTAAATCATTATGACGCCCATTCACCAGTGTAGGAGGCTAGAAGATGTTATTTATCAGCTTTGGGCTTATTTAAAAGTTATACATCTATAGATATATGGTAAGTGGGATTCTGTGTGGTCCTACCCCACCCAGCCCTAACACTGGGTGCAGTATCAAGGGGGTGTGTGAAGTTCTAGTTCTGCTGGCGTCTGCACTTACCTGAAGTGGGCTCTGCTAATAGTACCTTCTCTTTTCCAGTCTGTTGAGTGAACTAAATCCAGACCCTGCACATCCTAGGACTTGTGCACAAGACCACGCAAGAACCTGGCACACCCAGGTGATGGTGCTCAAAATTCTAAACAAATTTACTTGATTTAAAAAAACAAACAAACCTCTCTTTAGCTATATTTTTTCTATTTTTCTTATAACTTTTGCAGATGCAAGCTCACATGCTCTGATGAAGACTAAGGTTCCCACTGATACGTCTTATACATCTCCAGGGCTAGAATGGAAGTTTCCTGATACCAGGGGACTTGACATACTCACCTCTATTCCTTTATATTAATTTTTCTCTCATCATATAGAATACTCTCCTATTCATTTCAGCTTAACACAAAGCTACCTCATGGTTTCTGGGGCTCACAAGCCTTCACTCAGAAGCCTCTTCCAAACTCACTGGCTATTGGCAGAATTCATTCACTTGCATTTGAAGGTCTGACGTCACGTTATCCTGCTAGCTTCTGGCCAGGAGCTGCAGCTGCGAGGGCTGCCTGTGGTTGCTGCTGTGAAGCTTCCAGGGTAGTTGACAATGTTGATATTTACTTCAATCCGGAGCTAGTTGGTGGGTATGGATCAGTCTGACTTCCTTTCTAGAAACCAGCAAAATAATCCCTGTTTTTAAAATGTTCCTATGAGTACCCCAGGCTCGAAGTATAATCTCCCTTTGGTCAAAAAAATATAATAGTCACAGATGGAATAATTATATCTACCCTTTAAGGGGAAAGAATTTTTTTTTAACGAGAGTCTCACGAGCCATACAGTTCTCCTGCTTTGCTCTTCTATTACCTGAGATGTATCTCCCATGAAAAATTGTGCCACAGAGAGTGATTCCTAGTTTAATATTCCCACTTAATTATATGTGTTGTGGTACGGAAGAGTCATGGTGCCAGCATCCTTGTAGCTTGGGAGACCAAAGGGAGGTGTGTGGCGACGCAACCAGAAGTTCTTCTGCTCACTCTTGCTCATATTAACCAATACATGTCCCAGGGGAGACTGCACAGTGCTATGAAGTGGTGCATAGGCTGAGCAATAAATACAATGGAAACGCTGGGCTAGAAAAGAAATTCGCTGAAATTTCTTCCCTGAGTATCACTCTATTGGAAATAGCATATAGGTTAAAAACAGAAAGCTTCTCTCAGATAACAATGTATCTTACACATGTGCATCTCCCTTTTGAAACAAAATCCAAAGAGAGAGCCAGACCCAGAGACTTAAAGGGGCAGCATCTTTAACGTAGCATTGGACAGCATTTTGGTTTGCTTTGTGCCAGTGAGTGTCATACAGCACTATCCTCTGAACCCAAATCCTACCATTTTCAGGAGGACCATGGCTGGCCTGTTTGGTGGCTGTTTAGTGTCCTCCTTCTCATATAAGGGATGAGGAAGGACATGGAGCCCTAGTCTGAGTATCCAGTCACTTCTCCCAATCAGCTTCAGGCATTTCTGTCTTGATTGCAAGTGGTCTTGAGACTTTGGGGTTAAATGTTGAAAAATATAGATGGGAAAGGACTAGGAGAGGAGACTCCATGTATGCAGCTGTGGGAAACCTCTCATCCCTACTGGGTAAAGGGTTTCACTCACACTTCTGTAAGTAGCCACTTACCCATATCCTATAAGGAAGACCAATAAATCCATAGGTCCCTTAGAGTGAAATTTGGTGGAATAATGCCTTAGCTTGTTATTAGGATCTTAGAAGGAGGGGTTGGTGGTATTTATGTCTTCCCCTGGGAAACAAGCTTAGCAATAGCCAGCTTTAGATCCTTTGAGGTTGTGGAAAATGATACCAGTTTTCCTATGGCACCAATAAAAGATTTATTTACCAAAATATATTTGAGAAAAGGTCATACAGGTGGGTTTTGAATATTGAAGAGTCACTGCTGTCATATGCTAATGCTAGAATTTAGGAAACAGAGTCTGAACCCAAGGGCAGCAGGCTGCAGAACCTAGGCCTATCTGGAACCAGCAGGGAGACTGCATGGAGGCCGGCATTTGGGAGGGGAAGAAGGAATGGCACGAGAACCAGGAGCTTGGCTTCTTATACTGGCCTGCTATTCACCAGCCATGTGACCTAAGCCATTCATCTCCCTGCCATGACCTGGTCCCTTTTCACAGTAAAGGGTTCAAAGTCAGGCAGGTGAATCTCTGTGAGTTCAAGACCATCTTGGTCTACATAGAGTTTCAGGTCAATGATGCTCTGTCTTAAAAAAATCGAACCAAAGCAAAACAAAATCAAACAGAACAAAGGGTTCAGACTTGATCTCTAGTGTGTCCCTTCTATCCTGACCATCTGTGACTGTGTCGATGGGACAAAACATCACACAGAAAGCCTCCATCTTTCTGAACCACATTTTAGCATGCTGCCATGAAAGAATAAATCTCTCACAGCTAATGGCTGATACCAGGCTTTCTCAGTGCCTGAGCTATGATATACCACCATTCCTGTCAATTCACTGTAGGATGTTTATCAGTGACCCTGGGACTCTACCTACTAGATGATCGTAACAATCTTCCAGTGTCATGTCAATGACCAAAAATGTCTCCAGACATCTCCAAATATCCCCCCAGTGAGCAAAACTCTCTTGTCTGTGAGTCAATAATTCAGGGACCCTCTGCATGATATCTGTCATTGCTTCTATAAGCATGGTGCTACTTAAGCCCCAACAACCAGCATTCTAGATTGCAAGGCGCTCTCCATAAAGCAATGGGAGCTATACTAAACCACCAGACTTACTGATTGATTCAGTAATTGACCTACTGGTCATTTTCTGACCATAAACAGACTGAAATCCAGGCTAAACAAATGCAGAACAACAATTTTCAAGAACTCTGTTGCCCAGTTGATTTGCGCATCGCTTCTTACGAAACATATAAACCTGTTACTGATTTTCCGACTTTATATTCAACCAATATTTATAGCACATCGAGGTTTTATCAAGCATTGTGCAGTAAAGCAGAGGTGCTAGGAAGAAGGCAGCTGTGTGACCTGCCTTTAAGAGGTCCCAGCATGCAAGGTATCCTGCTAGGTGCTGTCAGGCACTCGGTGGCTGTGATGAATGACCATGAATATGATGAATTGGATCCTTCAAAGAGGCTCTAATTTAGTAAGGATGATGAGATGAGGTATACATCTAATCAAGTCGAATGGAAGACAAGAGGAAGATGCCTTCTGGTTGGGGAAAACTTAAACCCTATTACGAGTGCATTTGAAGTGGATAAAGAGAATGCTTTATGTTACTTTGTGCCCAGTTTAGAGATGGGAAGACTTCAGAAGGTTAGAGAAGTCCCTTGAGGTTCTTTAGGTTGTGAAATGCTATAGATGGAGAGGGCTTGAGCCCACGTACACCTTCTTGGACACAGTCATACCATGGACTTGTGCACTTTCTCAATACGACTCCAAAAGGTGTTGAGAGGTTTCTCAAAACAGACTGAAGTTAGAGAAATATGTGAGGATGACCAAGGCAGCCATCTTCAGGTACACATCAGTGAGGAAGCTACAGAAAGTCAAAGTTTGGCCCTCTATGGAGTTGGGGTTTTAGACTCTGTAGAATCCAGGTAAAGTGGAAAAGTGGAGGAATGGAGGAAGGAGGAAGGGGCACAGAGAAAGAAAGAAAGAAACATAGGGAAAGAGAGAGAGAGAGAGAGAGAGAGAGAGAGAGAGAGAGAGAGAGAGAGAGAGAGAGAGAGAGAGAATGGATATGAATATGGGGCCATAAACAGACAGTTGAACCCAATTTGAAAGAAAAATTCAGTGGTCAAATCCAAGTGATCGGCACAGAGGATGATGTCCTCTGATTTTAACTGTTAGAACTCAAGAGTCCGTGGAGGATCTAATATCAGAAAGTGGCTCCCTCTTCACAAAAACATTAACTGAAGCTGCCTCTTACTCCTTTTTGCCTTTAGTCAAGGTTTTCTCCTACAATTTGCCTGTGAAACATAACTGAGTCTTAAGGACTTTACCCATTTCCAGAGGCAGAAATCTCTGCAGAGCATGACAGACCTCACTACTGAATGAGGTACATCACAGAGCTCTTTACACGATGGGCCAGCAAGTGTTCTTGGTACACACTGTTCATAACCCAAGCCTGTGTTCCCACACCCTGCTTTCATCTCCCTTCATTGACCTCTCCCCCTATGATTTGTGATTTGCTCATAAATAATACAAAATTTGAGAGCAATTTCATCTTGTTCCATCAAAAGAATTTTTGTGGGAGTAGGGATTTTTTTTTTTGCTAATGGTCTTTAACTATCTTGAAAGACTAGTAGTTTCTAGCCACAAATGCCTTAATGTTCAAAAAAAAATACCCAATAACCCTATTAGTGTGCGGGTCTTGAAAGTGTACTAAGGCAGAACTTTAGAGTAGATGTTATGGTTGGGGCATTATTACCTATCAATTCTTGAGAATTAAACCTTTGGGAAACAAGGTTTTTATCTTGATGGGCTCTAAGTCACCATAACTACCAGATTTCTATTGGAAAAAAATTAGAGCAATTAGTCAAAGCATGAATGTCTATGTCAATGCTAGACCAGAGATTTAACTGAAGTTAGGGAGAGGGAGATGTATCTCTTAATCCACCCTGTGTGGTAAGATACAGAAGTGCTGGTGTGGTGCTGTTATATAGCAGTTTAGACAACCTATAGGGATTCGGCAAGCTGGCTATAGGACCTTTGGTAGCTTAAAAATAGTTCTTGTAGGGATATTGATTGGACAGAAAAGGGTAGGTACTGCAGAGTAGGGGTTTTTGTGTAATGGTTTGTGTATCGTGGTGTGTTTGTTTTGAGAGCTGGCTACCCAATACGTGACAGCACATGATTTAGTCCTGAGGCAATGTTCCTCATCTGGGCTTTAGAAGCTTCTAGTTTTGGGAAACAACAACAAATCTTGAGCAAATATTTTAGGACCAGTTGAGTTGAATTTTTTTTTATCTGAAATACAGTACTCTATGTAATTTTGCAATGTCTTGAACAGACTAAGGTAGAAATCATTCCAATTTCCCAAGTCCACAATGTCCTTATATTGTAGGTCATATCCACATTAAAAAGTATTTTAAACTTTGTTGTGTATTAAACTCTTTTCATCCAGCCTTCCATCTTTAGTCTCGATACTCTAATGCTTCTTCATTGGTATCAATTCTTTGATGTCCAATGTACTTTTACAAGGACTAAAAGATACTTAGCATGACTATGAGCTAACCCAAGCTGTCTAATATTCCTCTTATGGGAGGGGAGGGAGGAAATAACACAGGAAATCTGGGTGTGGCTATGCTTTCTTGTTACTGTAATATGTAGAGTTAGTGTCTATAGGAATTGATAGGTTAGAGCTAAGATCACTCATTGAAATTAGTTTGCATTTCTCTTATGATTAACACCATGACCAAAAGCAACTTGGGAAGGAAAAGGTTTATTTCATTTCATAGCTTACTGTCCATCCTGAAGGAAAGATGGAGCAGGACCTCAAGGCAAGGACATGGAGACAAGAACCTAAGCAGAAGTTATGAGGGATTGCTTCTTACTGGCTTGTCCCCCATGGGTCTTTTATACAACTCCAGACCACCTTCCCAAGGATAGAACCAACCCCAGCGTGCTGGGCCCTACCACAGCAATCAATAATCAAAGATGCCCCATAGATTTGCCTTCTAGCCCATGTAATGGAGGCATTTGTTTAAAAATTGAGGCCCTCTCGTCCCAGATGACTGTAGTTTGTTTCAAGGTGACAGAAATCCAACCAGCACATTTATTTAGTAGCAACAGAATGAGAAGGGTGGACCAAGGTAAAGTCAAGTAAGGTATAGACCTAGGTATGTGGGTATTGTGGGGAGTCCAGCCTGGGTAATCAAGACCGTGGGCAGTGATGGTTTTTATAATGAAGCCTCTCTCTCTCTCTCTCTCTCTCTCTCTCTCTCTCTCTCTGTGTGTGTGTGTGTGTGTAGACAATTTTTCCACTCTTGGCAATTGTGAACATAAATATGCTGAGGTTTGTTGAAAGGAACTGTTAGGTTTTCTACATGAAAGTCCCACACAGGCTCATGTCCCAAGCTGATGGCATTGTTCTAAGAGGCATCTGAAACTATTGGAGGTAGAGCCTTACTGAAAGAATTAGGTATGGGAGGAGGGGAGGCTGACTTAATGGCGGTGTCTGGTCCCTGATCCCCACTTCAGTCTCTGTTTTGTTGCTCATTATGAAGAGAGCATCCTTCTCCTACACATGTTTTCACTACCATGATGATGATCTACCTCTCCATGGCCCAGAATCAATACAGCCAGGGACTAGGCAGTCCCTAGCAGAATAATGTGACATCAGACCTTCAAATGCAAGGAAATGAATTCAGCCAATAGCCAGCCATCTTAGAAGATGATTCCAAGTGAAGGTTTGTGAGGACCAGAAACCATGAGGTAGTTTTGGGCCAATCCAAAAGGAACACAAGAACATATGATACGGCCAGAGGAAATTAATATAAAGGGATAGAGGTGAATATGGCAAGTTCCACAGTGCCAGAAAACTTATGTTCTAGTGTATAAGAAAGATAAGATACACTGTAACTTCAATACCAATCTATGCAAATAAAGTTGCATCTGCGAGCAGCACAGGCGAGATAGAAAGAGACATACAGCTACAGAATTGTTACAATCAAGAATATTATCTTAGAATTGAGGGAGGGTCTTCCTGTTTATGTCTGGCATTTTGTTACAGCAACAAGGGCAGCAACACAGCAGCAACTAATTCATCCAGTTCAACTTCAAAGAGCTTGAAGTTAGCTGGAGCAGCTGTCAGGCTTGCAGGAGGTCCGTGCTATGTCAGTACCAGGAATGGGAGCACAGACAGTCTCTGACTGGAAGAGTGGTGGCAAAAAGTCTTCAGGAACCAGGTAAAGTTTTAACAGCCTCTTAAAAATATAGAGTGAAAGATACAGTCATCTGGGCAGGTGAAAATGGCTTGGAGAAAAAAACTCGGATGAACAAAAGACCTAGTATGATTTTGTCCCAAGAGGATTGTGTCCCCTGTTGACTGGACTACAATATCTACCGTAGTTGTGCTTGGATAGCAATTTGGCTACAGTGTCATTAAGAGACTGATTTGTTTGCTAAGAGTCAAAATGCAATAATATTTCTTGTGTTAAAAGAACAAAAGGAGCCCCCAAATTTTTGAGAATGAATATGCATTAAATAAAATTTTATTTTGTGTTAAGTCCTTCTATTACTTACTCAATGGCGGTCAGCATTCTTTTCTCTTCAACAAATTTCTGACTACCAACACAGGCTGTGTATGGCTTTTCCTTCAAACAAGGGAACATGGGAGAGAAGACTAAGATGTATGTGACATGATCACAGTGAAACTCACACATGCTCTTAGGATGGATGTAGACAGGGAACTACAGACATGATAGTGGGAAAGAGGTGGGTTTAATGGAAATTGGCAAAGATTTATTATGTTCTTTCCACTGAAGAGTCATTTCCAAAATGGGAGCTTCCCTGTCACTTCAAGAGCAAAAGTAGACATTTTCTTCCAAAGCATAGCAAAGTTGTTGTTTGTTTGTTTTTCCTACCATGGTTTAAAATCAGGAACAAAGGCTCAGCAGTTAAGAACACTGACTGCTCTTACAGAGGGCCTGAGTACAGTTCCCAGCAACTACATGGTGGCTCACAACCATCTGTAATGGGATCCAATGCCATCTTCTGGTGTGTCTGAGAACAGCAACAGTGCACTCATGAACATAAAATAAAAAAAGTAAAATATAAACAAACAAATGGAGAAGAATGGAGCACTAAATGTTTTCTCAGCTTCCTATTCCAATTTGATATATGTTGGCTGGCTTGATTTATTACTCATCAATTGTTTCCTGGACCCTGTGTTACGAGTTGGGGATGAAATGGTCACAGACAGCACCTTGGTCCTCATTCAGTGTTTGCTCAGTGGGTAGCAGTTGTGGGTCAGATAATCACATGCATCTGCAGTAACAAACCACCAAGGAGAAAAAAGAGCTCTGAGAACATAGGTATCTGGCTGGTTCAGGATGCAAAAATAAATAGGAATTTACTTGGTTGAAAGAAAGAGGGGCATCTACTACATACAGATCCACATTTAACACAGTGCTTGAGGTAAAATTATATGTTCATTTGTTTTTACCAAAATCTTGTTCCTACAAGATGGAGATGCTTTTCCACTTGCATTCCACATTGCCCTGGTTCTAACCCGAACCAGCAGACAAGGAAAGGCAATAAAGGCATCTGTACTGGACAGAAGAAGCAAAGCTATCTGATCACAGGTGAAGCTGTCCTGCAATAGAGATCCTAAGGGGTCAGAGAAACCATTAGAAGGAATAAATGTGCTCACAATTTACAGGTTGTAGTGTGAAGAGTGAAAAGCCAGGCCCAACAAATGAGATGGCTCCGAGAGCAACGGGACTCGTCATTGAACCCTGGGGACCTGAGACTGACCCATGGAAGCGACAGAACTTCTCTGTGGAGTTGCTCCCCTGCCTCCACATGCTTTTCATGACATGAGCATAACCCTCAACACACACCATGCACACATGCACACACGTACACATTCAATGTACCTTTTTAACAATTGAAGATTTGAAAACAAGCGATGGAGAAATGGCGCAACAGTTAAGGGCATTACTTCCGAGGACCTGAGTTCCATCCCAAGGGACTTCATCAGACTCCTGGCAGCCACCTGGAATTCCAACTCCAGGGTATCCAAGTCCTCTGGCCTCTGCAGGCAACTGTATTTATATGCACACACACACACACACACACACAGAGGAAAATAATAAATATGAAAATTTTAAATCATCTGTATTTTTGTATATGAGGAATGAACAATTTCAAAACAGCAATAAAGTAACAATCAGATCAACACAGTTCAAAGTCACGGACTACTTAAGATTAAAACAAACAAAATAGCAATCAGCGTATTAAGGAAACTACAAACATTACTAAAGAAATTAACATCTGAATCAACAGAAATCCATACCATGTTCATGGATTAGAAGATTTATTGTTACCAGGCGATACTACCCAAAACAGTTTAAAATTGCAATGAAATCATATCAAGATTCAGGTCACCACTCATGAAAATTCACGGATGATCCTGAAATTTATTTGGAAACTCAAAAGGCTAGCATAGTAAAAGTAATTCTGAGAATAGAGACGTTTGTGGACATATGTTCCCACATTTCAAAACTTACTCTGAAGTGATAATAATCAAGACATTGTGGTACTAACACAAGGACCCACACAGAGAAAAAGATGAAATTCGGAGTTCAGAAACTCTCATGCTTTGCAAGCAACTAATTTTTTTTTTTTTTTTTTTTTTTTATATCTCTTTTCTTGTCATTATTTTTTTTTTTTTTTTAATTTAATTTTATTTTATTTTTTTAATTTACATTCCAAATCACTTCCCCTTTCCCGTTTCCTCCCTCCCCGAAAGTCCCATAAGCCCCCTTCCCTCCCTCTTTTCTCCGTTCAACCCCCTCTCATTACTCTGTCCTGGCGTTCCCCTACATCCAGTCTTTCCAGGACCAGGGGTCTCTCCTTCCATCTTTTTAGAAATCTATTGATATGCTGATTGTGTCTAGGGTATTCTGAGATTCTGGGTCAATATCCCCTTATCAGTGACTTCATACCATGTGTGATCTTTTGTGATTGGGTTACCTCACTAAGGATGATATTTTCAAGTTCTGACCATTTGCCTAGGAATTTCGTGAATTCATTGTTTTTAATTGCAGAGTAGTATTCCATTGTGTAAATATACCACATCTTCTGAATCCATTCCTCCGTTGAGGGACATCTGGGTTCTTTCCAGCTTCTGGCTATTATAAATAAGGCTGCTATGAATATAGTGGAGCATGTGTCCTTATTGCATGCAGGTAAAGTCTCTGGGTATATGCCCAGGAGTGGTATAGCCGGATCCTCCGGAAGTGTCATGCCCAGTTTTCTGAGGAGCCGCCAGACTGCTTTCCAGAGTGGTTGTACCAGCCTGCAATTCCACCAGCAGTGGAGGAGTGTTCCTCTTTCTCCACATCCTCGCCAACAACTGCTGTCTCCTGTGTTTTTGATCTTAGCCATCCTGACTGGTGTGAGATGGAATCTCAGGGTTGTTTTGATTTGCATTTCCCTAATGACTAAGGATGATGAACATCTCTTTAGGTGCTTCTCAGCCATTAGATATTCTTCAGGTGAGAACTCTTTGTGGAGCTCTGTACCCCATTTTTTAATAGGGTTACTTGCCTCTCTGGAGTTTAACTTCTTGAGTTCTTTGTATATCTTGGATATTAGCCCTCTGTCGGATGTAAGGTTGGTAAAGATCATTTCCCAGTTAGTTGGTTGCCGCTTTGTCTTTTTGACGGTGTCTTTTGCCTTGCAAAAACTTTGTAATTTAATGAGGTCCCATTTGTCTATTCTTGATCTTAGAGTATAAGCTATTGGAGTTCTGTTCAGGAAATTCTCCCCTGTGCCCATATGTTCAAGGTTCTTCCCTAGTTTCCCTTCTATTAGTTTCAGTGTGTCTGGTTTTATGTGGAGATCTTTGATCCACTTAGAATTGAGCTTAGTGCAAGGAGATAAGGATGGGTCAATTTGCATTCTTCTGCATGTTGACCTCCAGCTGAGCCAGCACCATTTGTTGAAAAGGCTATCTTTTTTCCACTGGATGGTTTTAGCTCCTTTGTCAAAGATCAAGTGACCATAGGAGTGTGGATTCATTTCTGGGTCTTCAATTCTGTTCCATTGATCTACATGTCTGTTACTGTACCAATACCATGCGGTTTTTAACACTATTGCTCTGTAGTACAGCTTGAGGTCCGGGATACTGATTCCCCCAGAGGTTCTTTTACTCTTGAGAATAGTTTTAGCTATTCTGGGTTTTCTGTTATTCCAGATGAATTTTTGAATTGCTCTTTCTAACTCTATGAAGAATTGAGTTGGGATTTTGATGGGGATTGCATTGAATCTGTGTATTACTTTTGGTAAGATGCTCATTTTTACTATATTAATCCTGCCAATCCATGAGCATGGCAGATTTTTCCATCTTCCGAGGTCTTCTTCAATTTCTTTCTTCAGAGACTTGAAGTTCTTGTCATACAGATCTTTCACTTGTTTGGTTAGCGTCACGCCAAGATACTTAATATGGTTTGTGGCTATCGTAAAGGGTATTATTTCTCTTACTTCTTTCTCAGCCTGCTTATCCTTTGAGTATAGGAAGGCTTCTGACTTGCTTGAGTTGATTTTATATCCGGCCACTTTGCTGAAGTCGTTTATCAGCTGTAGGAGTTCTCTGGTGGAGTTCTTTGGGTCGCTTATGTATACTATCATATCGTCTGCAAATAGTGATAGTTTGACTTCTTCCTTTCCAATTTGTATCCCTTTGACCTCTTTTTCTTGTCTAATTGCTCTAGCTAGAACTTCAAGTACTATATTGAAAAGATATGGAGAGAGAGGGCAGCCTTGTCTAGTCCCTGATTTTAGTGGGATTGCTTCAAGTTTCTCTCCGTTTAGATTGATGCTGGCTACTGGTTTGCTGTAAATTGCTTTTACTATGTTTAGATATGGGCCTTGAATTCCTGATCTTTCCAAGACCTTTAGCATGAAAGGATGCTGAATTTTGTCAAATGCTTTCTCAGCATCTAATGAGATGACCATGTGGTTTTTTTCTTTGAGATTGTTTATGTAGTGGATTACATTGATGGATTTCCTTATATTGAACCATCCCTGCATCCCTGGGATGAAGCCTACTTGATCGTGGTGAATGATCGTTTTGATGTGTTCTTGGATTCGGTTGGCAAGAATTTTATTGAGTATTTTTGCATCGATATTCATAAGAGAGATTGGCCTGAGATTCTCTTTCTTTGTCGGATCTTTGTGTGCTTTTGGTATTAGTGTAATTGTGGCTTCATAGAACGAGTTGGGTAGTGTTCCTTCTGTTTCTATTTTGTGGAACAGTTTGAAGAGTATTGGTGTTAGGTCTTCTTTGAAGGTCTGATAGAATTCTGCACTAAAACCATCTGGACCTGTGCTTTTTTTGGTTGGAAGACTTCCAATGACAACTTCTATTTCTTCAGGGGTTATAGGACGGTTTAGATGGTCTATTTGATCCTGATTTAATTTTGGTACTTGGTATCTGTCAAGGAAATTGTCCATTTCCTCAAGATTTTCTAGTTGTGTTGAATACAGGTTTTTGTAGTAGGATCTGATGATTTTTTGAATTTCCTCAGTTTCTGTTGTTATCTCTCCCTTTTCGTTTCTGATTTTATTAATTTGGATACTATCTCTGTGCCCTCTGGTTAGTCTGGCTAAGGGCTTATCTATCTTGTTGATTTTCTCAAAGAACCAACTCCTCGTTTTGTTGATTCTTTGTATGGTTTTATTTGTTTCTACTTGATTGATTTCAGCCCTGAGTTTGATGATTTCCTGCCTTCTACTCCTCTTTGGTGTATTTGCTTCTTTTTGTTCCAGGGCTTTCAGGTGTGCCATTAAGCTGTTAGTGTATGCTGTCTCCCGTTTCTTTTTGGCGGCACTCAGGGCTATGAATTTTCCTCTTAGCACTGCTTTCATTGTGTCCCATAAGTTAGGGTATGTTGTGCCTTCATTTTCATTAACTTTCAAAAAGTCTTTGATTTCTTTCTTTATTTCCACCTTGACCAAGTTATCATTGAGTAGAGCATTGTTCAGCCTCCATGTGTACGTGGGTTTTCTTTTGTTTTTGTTGCCATTGAAGACCACCCTTATTCCATAGTGATCTGATAGGAGGCATGGGATTATTTCTATCTTCTTGTATCTGTTGAGGTCTGATTTGTGACCAATTATATGGTCAATTTTGGAGAAGGTACCATGAGGAGCTGAGAAGAAGGTGTATTCTTTAGCTCTAGGATGAAATGTTCTATATATATCAGTTAGTTCCATTTGGTCCAAGGCTTCAATTAGATTCACTGTGTCCCTGTTTAGTTTCTGCTTTCCTGAACGATCCATTTCAGAGAGCGGGGTGTTGAAGTCACCCACTATTATTGTGTGCGGTGCGATGTGTGCTTTGAGTTTTAGTAAAGTTTCTTTTACGAATGAGGGTGCCCTTGCATTTGGAGCATAGATATTCAGGATTGAGAGTTCTTGATGGTGGATTTTTCCCTTGATCAGTATGTAGTGTCCTTCTGTGTCTTTTTTGATGACTTTGGGTTGAAAATCAATTTTATCCGATATTAGGATGGCTACTCCACCTCGTTTCTTGGGGCCATTTGCTTGTAAAATTGTTTTCCAGCCTTTTACTCTGAGGTAGTGTTTGTCTTTGACACTGAGGTGCGTTTCCTGCATGCAGCAAAAAGCTGGGTCCTGTTTACGTATCCAGTCTGCTAGTCTATGTCTTTTAATTGGGGAATTGAGACCATTGATATTAAGAGAGATTAAGGCATAGTGATTATTGCCATCTGCCATTCTTGACGCTATCTTTATGTTTGAGTGGTTATCTACTTTTGGGTTTGATTCAAGAAGGTTATTATCTCATTTTTTCCAGGGTGTTGTTTCTCTCCCTGTATTGGAGGTTTCCACCTATTATCCGTTGCAGGGCTGGATTTGTGGAAAGATATTGTGAAAATTTGGTTTTATCATGGAATATCTTGGTCTCTCCATCTATGGTGATTGAGAGTTTTGCTGGGTATAGTAGTCTAGGCTGGCATTTGTGCTGTCTTAGTGTCTGCATGAGATCTGCCCAGGATCTTCTGGCTTTCATAGTCTCTGGTGAGAAGTCTGATGTGATTCGGATAGGTCTTCCTTTGTATGTTACTTGGCCCTTTTCTCTTACTGCATTTAGTATTCTTTCTTTGTTTAGAACATTCGGTGTTTTGATTATTATGTGACGGGAGGTATTTCTGTTCTGGTCCAGTCTGTTTGGAGTTCTGTAGGCTTCTTGTATGTTCATCGGCATCTCTCTCTTTAAGTTAGGGAAGTTTTCCTCCATAATTTTGTTGAAGATGTTTACTGGCCCTTTAAGTTGCAAATCTTCACTCTCATCTATACCTATAATCCTTAGGTTTGGTCTTCTCATTGTGTCCTGGATTTCCTGGATGTTTTGGGTTACGCGTTTTTTGCATTTTGCATTTTCTTTGACTGTTGAGTCGATGCTTTCTATGGAATCTTCAGCACCTGAGATTCTTTCTTCCATCTCTTGTATTCTATTGTTGATGTTTGCATCTATGACTCCTGATTTCTTCCCAAGGTTTTCTATCTCCAAAGTTGTCTCCCTTTGTGATTTCTTAGTTGTTTCTACTTCCTTTTTTAGTTCCTGGATGGATTTGCTGAGATCCTTCACTTGTTTGTTTGTATTTTCCTGTATTTCTTTAAGGTAATTTTGCATTACCTCTTTCAGGATTTCTTCCTGATGACCCACGTTCTCCTGCATTTCTCTGAGCGATTTTTGTGTTTCCTCCTCATGGGATTCCATCTGTTGATCCATCGTCTCCTGCATTTCTTTAAGCAGTTCTCGTGTTTCCTTTGTAAGGGCATCTAACCGTTGATTCATTTCTTTAAGCAATTTTTGTGTTGCCTCCTTATGGGCATCCGTCTGTTGACCCATATTCTTCTGCATTTCTTTATGCAAATTTTGTGATTCCTTTGTGAGTGCATCTACCCGTTGATTCATCTCGTTAAGCGATTTTTGTGTTGTCTCCTTGTGCGCCTCCATCTTTTGATCCATGTTCTCCCGCATTTCTCTAAGCGATTTTTGTGTTTCCTTTGTAAGGGCTTCTAACCGTTGATTCATGGTCTCCTGTAACTCTTTATGAGATTTATTTGTGTCCTTCTTGTGATCCTCTAATAGCATCATGAGAAGTGATTTTAAATCCAGATCTTGTCTTTCGGGTGTGGTGGGGTATCCAGGACTTGCTGCTGTTGGAGAGTTGGGTTCGGATGGTCCTACATTACTTTGATTACTGTTAGTAACATTCCTACGTTTGCCTTTTGCCATCTGGATACCTCTGGTGTTAGTTGGTCCTGCTGCCACTGGCTGTTGGTTGGACCTCCTGTGAGCCTGCAAAGCTATTTCTGCCCCCCCCTGGATTACCAGGATTCCCCTGGCACCGATTTCTGGGGCCTGCCTGCTCCTGAGTGACTTTGGAGCCCTAATGTGCTTTGCCCCAAGTGATCTTATATTGGGGAGGCCTTGCACATCTAAAGGCTCAGCCTAGTGGATTCCTGGAGCAGAGGTCGCCAAAGGGAGGCTGGCAGGCTCCTGCCCTGTGCAGGGGTGTGTGATCTCTCCTGGGGGGGGGAGGGGGCGTCCCTCTGCCAGGCAGAAGTCCCACAGCAGATCTGGCGCGCTGGTCACTGCAGATCAGCCCAGCACCTGGGAGCAGGTTACACACAAGCTGCCTGAACCCGAAGCGATATTATGCCTGTCTGTCTCTGAGCCTGGTGGTCCCAACTACCTGGTCACTGGAGCAAAGATGGCGGAGGGCACTCTCCGTGGCGCCGCTCACCCTGTGGTCACGATGGCCCGCCGATCTGGCACCCAGACGACCACAGCGCCAACCCGCCCTCGGGCACAGAAGGAAGCCCCAACAGGCCGTGTCCCAAGTGATGTTATATTGGGGGGAGAGCCTGGGTACCGGTCTCTCCAGCGCAGTCCGCGGGAACAGAGGTCGCGGAAGGGAAGCTGGCGGGCTCCCTCCCTGCGCGGGGTCCCTCCACCAGGCAGAAGGTCCCACCGCGGAACTGGCGCGCTGGTTACTGCAGATCAGCCCAGCACCTGGGAGCAGGTTACACCCAAGCTGCCTGAAACTGAAGCGATATTATGCCTGTCTGTCTCTGAGCCTGGCGGTCCCAACTACCTGGTCACTGGAGCAAAGATGGCGGAGGGCAGTCTCCGTGGCGCCGCTCACCCTGTGGTCACGATGGCCCGCCGATCTGGCGCCCAGACGACTACAGCGCCAACCCGCCCTCGGGCACAGACGGAAGCCCCAACAGGCCGTGTCCCAAGTGATGTTATATCGGGGGGGAGAGCCTGGGTACCGGTCTCTCCAGCGCAGTCCGCGGGAACAGAGGTCGCGGAAGGGAAGCTGGCGGGCTCCCTCCCTGCGCGGGGTCCCTCCAGCAGGCAGAAGGTCCCACCGCGGAACTGGCGCGCTGGTTACTGCAGATCAGCCCAGCACCTGGGAGCAGGTTACACCCAAGCTGCCTGAAACCGAAGCGATATTATGCCTGTCTGTCTCTGAGCCTGGCGGTCCCAACTACCTGGTCACTGGAGCAAAGATGGCGGAGGGCAGTCTCCGTGGCGCCGCTCACCCTGTGGTCACGATGGCCCGCCGATCTGGCGCCCAGACGACTACAGCGCCAACCCGCCCTCGGGCACAGACGGAAGCCCCAACAGGCCGTGTCCCAAGTGATGTTATATCGGGGGGAGAGCCTGGGTACCGGTCTCTCCAGCGCAGTCCGCCGCAACTAATTTTTGATTTGGGTACCAAGGTCATCCAATAGTTAAAGAACAGTTTTTCAGCAAATGGTATCGAACTTTTAAAAATTGATGATAGAGATGAATAAATATTTTTTCCTTTGAAAGATTTTTAAAAGTGGCCAATAACTGCTTGGAAAAAAAATTTCATTAGTCACTAAGAAAGCAGAAATCAGTACCCTAATGAGGTATCATTACCTGTTGATTAGCTATCATTGTCTATTACAACGACCAAAATCTAAAAGTCCAAAAATAACAAATAGTAGGGATATAGAAAAGGCAGATTTCTGGAGGTGGGATTGCAAAAATGATACAACTGCAACAAAGAAAGAAAGAGATTAGTAGTTATTCAAAAAGTTAACGGCAGAATTCCTATATGATTTTGTGACACGGTAGGTAACTGATCAAGAGAGATGAATGTCTGCGAGTATGTGTCCCTATGGATGAGACAGGTGATAGAAAGCTGCTCATGGGACTCCCCATTCTTTATCTTCTCACCTGTCCCAACATAGCTTGTTTCCACCATGGCCAGTGAATCTAGCAGTAACATTGGGGGTTAGGGGAGCAGGCTTCAGACTGGCAGCTTCTCTACTCACCTCGCACAGCCTTCCACTGAGCAGATTCTAGAAAGAAGCTGATACAGTGTGTGTGTGTGTGTGTGTGTGTGTGTGTGTGTGTGTGTGTGTGTAAATGAGGGTTGCTGGCTTTGGCTGTAGTGATGCCTTTCAAGTTCATGCATTCTAAAGATATCTTCAAATTTGGCCCCAATGACCCGTCCAAATTCAGGAACCCGGCTCCTTTACTCCCTCTCAAGTCGGCACTGCCTGGATTTTAAAGCATGGTGTAGTGCATTCAGAGGAAGTCTGGCGAGAAGAAGTGGGAACTAGGCCGCAGGATTCTAATCCTGAATATTCAGGGAAGGCAGCACATCCTATTCAGCAAGGCTGATCAATAGAGGGTGCATTCAGACTCTAAATGTGGGCATTATGTACAGATACAAAATATACAATGCCCCCAAAATGGGGAGAGACATTTCTGATTGAATTTTTTTGTTTGGGTTTATAAAAATAACTTGTGCTGCATCAATTACTTTCATTGCCATGGATACAGGCAATGCTTTATTATGTAACTCTACAGCTGTGCTGGGTTTTAATATAAAACCCGGATTTTTTCATCTATTTCTCTTTCATAGTTACTGAACTGAGATAATGGCATCTTTTACCTATGAATGTATTCAATTCCCTTTTTTTCTCCCCCTCACCATCCTGGAAACTATTATTGATTAGAATTTCATTTTGTGGCTTTTGTAATAAAACCTTCAGTAAATGTTACCGTTGCAGGCAGCAGGAGGGTGGAGTGGGAGAAGGTCATTCTTTATGTATATTGTGTGTAAATATGTATGCATAAAGAATGAAGTGTGTGTGTGTATGTGTGTGTGTGTGTGTGTGTGTGTGTGTATGTGTGTGTGTGTGTGTGTGTGTAAACTTGGGCATGCATTCTCCCAGGCTTAAACAAGTGAATGCCCAGGCATTGTGCTGACTGTCAATTTGCTCTAGGGAAGCTTTCCATTTGAAATATTCCTCTACCCCATTTTTGAAGAAAAGATGCCCTCCTCTTTTCAGAACAGAACTGCTTCTCTGCATCTTGAAATCTGCAATTCAGTGCCATTGTTTTTATTTTCCTCTTGATGCTCAAACTTGGTTGATATCATGCAGTTTCCCACCTCCCTACTCTGTCGGAATATAAATGGTCTCCTGTCTTCCAAGCAGTGATTGGAGCTGAGTGTGACGAGCAAAGGAAGAGAGGATGTGGCGTGAACATTTGAGATGGGCCTAAGGAGAACAGAGCTGGGTGTGATTTGAGGTGCAAGTAGGTACTGTGCCTTTGAAGATGATCAGCCATTAGGAATTCTCCCACTAATATTCAAATCATGTGGGAGCCTGGAGAAGTGGCTCAGAGGCTAAGAACACTGTGTAGAAGACCTGGGTTCAGTTCCCAGCACACACATTACAGCTAACAAACTTTTAAACACTAGTTCCAGAATTTCCCATTTCCCTCTTTTGCCCCTTTGAGCACAAGACACTTGTACAGTGCACAGACATAACTGAAATTGGAAATAAGCATTCTTTGTATAGACAAGCTAATACTAGGACCAGGAAGATATTCAAGGTCAAACAGTTCCCTAAGACTCCATGTGAAGAACTACACACATCTGTGGATGTGATTTTCTTTCCGTTTTTGGAGTAGATCTGTTTGTCAGGAAGACTTGGAAGAAAAGAACATGATTTATAACCACTTCTATAGAGGTCACTGTCCCTTTTGATGACAGTGACTAGCAAAGAGGAGCTGTTGAGATACTTGCCTTATTTATCACCGTCCTGGCCACAATAGGTAACTGATGGCTACCTGACCCAAGCTGGACCAATGAGAATCCTTCTCCGGGAACTTTTCAGATCTTTTGGAAGAGGAGGCAATGCTCCTACTGACATCCCTCTTTGCTGGATGGTTCGGCTGTGTCCTTGTCACGTGCCATAATCTCTCTGAATCAGGATAGACTCAAGCTACCATCCAGACAAAAGCAGCTCACGGCATATCATAGCTATGGATGCTCCTTGGGTCATCTCTGCCCTGTCAAGTTTAAATTTGAATATTCAAGCCAACTAGTGGGCCTTCTCGACACAAGGTAATTCTGCTGGGTGTGAGGGTGTGGTACAGGCTGCCTTCTCTTTGTCTTGCCTTAGTCTGGATGACGTCTTCTTGGCTCAACCTTACAACTTTGTTTCGTACAAGTCTCCATACAGCCTCCAGCTTAGATCAGCATCTCCAGGTAAGATGAGATCTGCTGTCAGCCCCTGATCTCGGTCCTTGAATAGACTGTGTTTGTGTCATAAGATGGGGATCAAAGTCCTAAGTAATTACAGGAGAAGGATAATGATATAATGATATGTTGCTATGGGAGGGACAAGTAGTGTAATACAAGCAAGAACTTCTGGCCTAGGAGAAAGCATCATGCTGGGCTCTTTCTGTGTCTTTGTTATTAGAAGCAGAGATGAGGAGGGTTATCAGCAATAACCCTAATTAATTCTTCCCCAGTGTCCCAGGATTTGAGGCTAAAACAAAAAGCCTGATTAACCAATGCAGGGCACAAAGTAAGTCAATCTTTGCTACTTTTTGCTCCATAGAATTTAGGAAATTGGGAATATAACAACATGGTGTCCAGGGAAGCAGAATCAAATAAAACAAAACAAACAAAGACACAAAACCAACCAAACAAAAAGCATCACACACTTAAGACTAAGGGCTGAAAGGCTGTGGACGAGAGCACTGGCACTCCTGGTAGGACACTTGAGCAGCAACGGGCAACCCTTTGTGAAACCATGACTCCATCCACCATTGAGGACCCATGAGGCAGGGTTGCTAGCCTGAGTCCTGCAGCTCCAGAAAAGATGCTTCAGAAACCCACAGAACTGGTAGGGGTCTTGAGTACTCATGATTCAGCCAGTGGTCACAAAGCCTGGGCAGAGCTGGTTTCCTGATTGATGGTGGCTCCTGGACCGTGCAAAACTCTTCCCAAGACTCCACCCTCTTTATCCTTCCTAGTGTCTACATGCGGAGTCCTATTTCTGCTCAGTTGTGGCTTCCTGAGTCAGAGCTGGATGTTTCATCTAAGCTAGGTCAATCAGCTTTCTTGTCCCACATTTAGTATTAAATAGCTGCATCTCTGACTGTTGTCCTTGGACCTTGCCATCCTCTTATATGGGAAGGATGAGAGCTCAAGGCTGGGGTTCAGCAGAGATATTCTTTAGGAGAAAAGGTATGTGTAGGGGCAGGACACAGGCTGTACCTTCTCAAGACAAAACCCCTTTAGTTTCAGCCAGCCTGTTTTGGCACATGTGGAATTGGCACCTCTGAGGCACACACGTTGACTTAGACTGTGTGAGTGGTAGTGTTTCATAGTGCAGGGGTGCAGCCTTTTAAAACATCACCATTGAGTGCCTCCCTGAGCCACTTCCTTTCTGTTCTCTTGATTATCTTTGTTTAGCACCTTAGAGCTAGCAATTCCTTTTTTCAACAAAGAGAAGTCAGCACTTAGGTCTTAGAATCGACATTGTTAGGACAGAATTTAATAATATTAATTTTGCATTTAGTTTTAGCCTACTCTCTAACAGTGAGTGAATCTGACTTGTCACCATAAACCATAAACATTATTAAAATGTTGTTTACAGCCACCAGGTGATTTTTCTTTTTTTTTCTTTTGACTCATGGCAGTGGGTAATGGGAACAGAACCCATGGCAGCTAATTCAATAGAGGGGCATTGGTGTCGAGATCCATTCAGAAAGATGCCGGAAGAGTGCTAAGGATGGACAGAGGAGAGCAAGGTGACCTAGGACCAGTGCTGAGGGGAGTTGACCTGCTGCTAAGATGGGGAGAAAGAGGAAGGAGTGAGAAGGAGTGGAGCAGAGGAGAGAGGAGAAGGGGAGGCAGAGACAGAGAAAGAGCAAGAATGCAAATAACTGTCCAAGAACCAGGGCCACCTAGCAGGAGATGGTGGAGAACTGGGACCTGGGAAAACATACCACAGAAAATATGAACCAAGGGAGAGGGGTTTTCGTAAGTGCTTCCGTTTCCCCCTTCTCTCATTGTCCGGCCCCTCAATGGGAACCTCTGACATTTCTTTCCACAGTCTGCTGCTAAGGACCATGGGCACCATGTTTTGCAGAGAGGCCAGTTCCCTTAATTACAGAGGCCAGAGTAAGGGAAGGCAGTGAGTCTGAGAACAAGTATGTGGGAGGATGTGTGTGTGTGTGTGTGTGTGTGTGGGTAGGGGGGAAGTGGCCAGTATATGGTTAGGTGACACAGGAAAGCCAAGGCTGCCACAGAACCACTCTGATATCTTGATTCAGAATTAAGCATAGGCACAGCATGTGGGGTTTCTCAAAGGTACCTGATATGCCTGGACGGTGGGATGTTTTCATTCTTTCCAAAGAGCTACCTTCCAGGTAGCAAGCAGGACTTGTGTTAGTAGCAAATGACTTGCTTTTCTGAAATATCCAGGGTAAAAAAGTTTTGGACAGAGATGGATGAAGTTGGTTGGTTGTGTTGTCAGGTAGCTGTCCCTCTGTCCATCCCTCACCTCTGCTCTCCTGAACCTGTCATTATTCTCAAGGAGATGCTTTACAGGGAAAGGCATTGGAGCTGCTGATGTCTCAAGGTTCATATTTATTGGCCAAGTAACCCCAGCACAATGCAGCATCACTTTCCAAATGAAGTTCAAAGCTGAATTTCATGGTCCTGTCTTGGTTTAACTATCTATTGCTAAGGACTAGTGGAGTAAAGTGGAATGTTATCCTTGTTCAGAGCTGGTTGCCTGTTGACTTTGATGGAGCCAGGCCATGAACTAGGGTACATGAGTGAGTCTAATTTGAATGGAAAGGCAGTTTGTCCAAAGAAAAATAAAGCTCTTTTCTCAAAAGAGGAGCTGACAGACAGGTGAAACACTAGGTGGGTTTTCTAACCTGTCTGTCGCCAGATACCTTTATTCACAACCTTCTTCCTATTTCCCTGTGCTCATGACCACCCACACTGATTCCTGTGGTCTACATATTGCCGTATTCATCCATACATCTAGCGAAGTCCAGCTTTCTGATGTCAACTTAAGAAGCAGCTGGGAAATGTTTGTGGAGTGGAATTAGATGTGAACAGTCACACTAGATATTTATTTCAAGGGTACACCTGGCATTTCCCATGATTGAGACTGCCACTATATCTCTTTTTCCCTACGGAGGGTGGTGGGCAGAGGAGGCTGTTAACTCTGCTCTGAATGCAGCCTGCCCACACCCCCATATCATATTTCCCCCCTGCTACCTGATCTCTTGGGGACCCTAGCTAAGCCAGCTGAGAGCTCATATCCATTTGCTACAAATGAGAACGCTGGCATTTTCCTTCAGTTGGCCCGAGGCACAGTCTTACCAATTTGAATTGCACATCTGCAGCATTTCTTCTGTTAGATGTTGGAGGATAACCTGACTCTTCCGATATTTCTCATCCTTTGGGTTTACAAGAGAAAACACATCTGAGAGGCCTGCGTTGGAATTTGAGACCCTTCTAGAAAGTACCTTCAACGTCATCCTGCCAAACCCAGGTTTTTCAATTACTTCACACAAATTAACTTCAGACTCTCTCTCTGCACAGGGCCATCATAGCAGCCTGGGCTGCTGTAGTCACTGGCTTCTAAACTCGCCTCCTACCAAGCAGGACCATTATGGAGCCTGTTTATAACGGTGCCATTAAAAATGAAGAGCTGTCAAGAATCCCTTATAACGATGTTGGAAGCTGTGTCCGCAAAGATTTTTTAATGACTGGATGGTTTTGAAAAAGGCAACGGAACACTTTTAATGAACTATAATGTAATAAATCAATCATACTCCCCTGCCTTGACTGCACCATCTTCATATTTATTGCAGCTTATAGAAAACCACGGCTAATCCTTCCCCACTCCCACCCCCCACATCCCTGCAGAGTTCAAGGAGACATCGAGGTACAGTGAATTCATATTTAAGAGACACATATTTGCTTTCTATGTTATTTACCAAACTCAGTCTTCAAAGAATCGGTGGAACATGGACTCTATTTTATTTCTGGCTTGTTCTTTCAAGAGGGTCCTATTAGGATTTTCTGGTTACAGGCAAGAAAGTCTAACTGTACCAAGTGAAGAAAGGAAAATTTACCTGAAGGATCTCAGAAACCCACCGAATTGAGGAATACTTTGAATTTTGCCAGAGACAGGCAGGAATCAGGAAGGCTGTGGGAGCTACAAAATAGGAATGTAGCAAGTGTCCTATAGCAGGCCAGTGAACAGAGTGCTGATGTCACCTCCCTGGTCCTGATATACGTATACATATACATACACATACACATATACATGCACATATACATGCACATACACATATACATGCACATATACATACACATACACATATACATGCACATACACATACACATACACATACACATGCACATGCACATACACATATACATACACATACACATACACATATACATACACATATACATACACATATACATACACATACACATGCACATGCACATACACATACACATATACATACACATATACATGTACATACACATACACATATACATATACATCATATACATCATATACATATATATGTTTTTTTCCTCAAGGCAGAAGAACAGCCTGCTTGCTCCAGCCCAAGTCATGTGCTTGCTCCCTGGCCACAGGGTATGAGGGTGGGAGGAGGGAGAGGAGACAGAATCTTTGCTTCTCATGTCAGGAAAGGGGCGTGCGATTTGCTATCCAATATAGATGGCACATAATGGGAGAGGTAATTTCCCAAAAGGAAGTCACTGAGCTGTTCAAAAGTGATCTTAATTAAGGGACTGTCAGCTGCTGTAATAGATAATATGCCCAGTTCTCCTTATTGGCTTAACATGGGGAACATTTGCCTCTCACTTACATAATCGTCCTCTTTGGATGATCCTAATTAGGAGGCTCGTTTTAAGGACCCTGGAATTCAAATTCATTCCATTATAGCTCTATGTGTTGATGTAGAATTCCCAAAACCCATTCTGTGTGTCTCTCATATCCCAAGGAGGCATGTAACATTTCCCTGGGTCTTTTTAGATGGATGTTATTTCTGTTCTCATTCCATTGGCTAGAACTCAGTCACGTGGTCCCAGAGAACTGCAAAGGAGATCGGGAACTAGAACCTCTGCCAGGATGGTTGTTTCTCACCACACTGTGAACCAGGGAAGGAAGCATGAACCTTTGAAGATCAGACTAGCCTTCACAGCAACGGAGGAAAAGCTGGTATTGACGGTTCCAACAGGTAAAACTCTGCCATGGAGTTTTAAAGGGGATATCACTCTATGGTGACACAGACGTTTTTAACAAAAGAATTTTCTAACTTATGACTCCTCAACTATTGATTTCTGACCTGAAATTACCAGCGAGGCTGAAAAGGCACCGTTAGCTCAAATCTGCACTTGGAAAATCTGTAGATTAGTCCAGGACAGGGGCTGCTATTTAGCTCATTGGATGCCCAAGAAAATGCATTTCACATGACACCACAAAGCAAGAAGTTCACACTGGTGCTCAAGCAGACCCCAACTCGGTTGCAAAGACTGCCTGCATTTTGAAATACTTAAAACCTTCTCTGACTCCCCTCTCTATGCAGCACCCCGTTTGGACTCAGCTCTCCAATTCAGCTGTCAGACTTGTCTCTCAACTTCACCCCCCCACACACACACCAGATGAAAGTTTCCAACAGCACCCCCATGCATTTAAAAAGCAAAGATCTTAGTTGGTATGCAAACACAGTTTCATTTTCACAAAAGAGCATTTCACAAAAAAGCAAAATAAATGCATATTTCAAAATGTCACTTAAGAAAGGGGAAACAAAACAAAACAATAAAAGCAATGTGCACCTGTCAGGGTAATGCCAAGTTGCCTAAAGAGTGATTTTTTTCCAATGTCATTAAGGTAAGTGAAACAGAATGACCCCTGACCAAGAACACTGTGACTTTTTAAAAGCTGAATGACGTGTGTGTGTGCGCGCGCGCGCGCGCGAGAGAGAGAGAGAGAGATTACACAGGGTTACATATCACACACACACACACACACACACACATACACACACACACACACACACACACACACACACACACACACACCATTTAAATTTGAACCAGTGCATATTGTTTGAGGATATTCTGGCCAAGATGTGATACTAGAAACGGAGCAAATACAAGTTTATTGCTTCAATTTCTTGCTTCAGTGCAGTGGATCTTTAGCATTACATCCACATTAAGTACATTAAGGAAAAGTAATAAGCTTGAGCTATCATTCTGATAGCCTCTTCATTCCAGGGCAGGGTGGAGAGGGTCCTTGAGCTTGTCAGGAAGCAAGATAGCTGATGTACCTGACTTTGGGTAGAGCTGGGTTCAAGTTTTAGCTTTGCCTGTGCTGCAGACACAGGTGTTTTGCTTTTCTAGGACTCAGTTTCCCCTACTCTAAAAATGAGGAGGTTACGATGACATGACATTGGCAGCTCCTTCCAGCTTTGAAATTGTTCTCTGATTCTGATTTCACAGTAAACTGGAAAAGTGAGTACATTTCCACCCCCCCCACCCCCCTGATTTGAGTTACAGTCTTCCACATAAATCTTATTCTCTGTCTCCTCTTTTCCTGTTGCTTCTGGTTGCCATTTCAACTCAGTAGGTTGTAGACCTTCACTGATACCAGCACAGGCACAGATTACTGTTAGGTTTGCTTCGACCTGCCTGCATAATGGAACCAGAATCTCCTAGTGTGACCTGCCCTGGTCTCTCACAGAGAACAGTGGAGGATGACTGAGTCCATAGAGCATGCAGGAGGGTGGCTGCATCCATGGAGTTTCAGCATGCAGGGGGCTCTTCCATATTCATAATTTCAGCAAGAAAATAAAAGTGTCTCTTCCACCACCACTACCACCGCTGCTACCACATTTCCTAATGAGAGGACACCATTCAGCCTTGTGGGAAATGTTATTTCAGCATGACCTTCATGATGCTTGCCTTGGTAAAAACCAGTCCCATCCCTAACCAAACTGGATCCATGGATAGCACAGACCAGAAGTGTGGAGGAGTAAAACCAAACTCAGTTGGCTGAAAAGAAACAGAAAGGCATCCCATCCTTCCTTCTTCACATGGTTGTTAAGTCCCCTGGAGAGAGCTCACATGGTCGAGGAAACAACTGTTTCTTTTGACATCATGGCCAGTCCAGTGGAGGGTTCCGTTTCTTTGTTTCCTTATTTTTTGCCCTCATTCTTGATATCCAGTGTTGCATACCCCAGGCAAACTCCAACCCTTGAGTTGCGATATTTCCTACAGGACAGTGATATGCCAACACCTCTCAGCATGGTTCCTTTAATATTGAATACTGCTCCTGGCCTTTAGTGAATGTAGTTTTTTGAGACAGTGACTTGCTATATGCTCGCACTAGACTAGAACTTACAATCCTCCTGTGTTATTCCCTGCCCCCCCAAGTGCTGGTATTACATTTTTGTGCCACCCCAGCTCTCTGGGAGCATCTTTTAGATACCACACCTATAGTAAACCATTAAATCTGAGTGAGGCTTGAGGTAGCTGTTTCTATGTCAACCCATTCTCCAGTTCTTCAATAGCTTGTGTAGAAAGTTCCTATTTGAAGAATCTCTATCGTAACTTAATCCCCACTGCTTTAAAGAAAGCCCCCACCCCCACCCCGTCAAATGGATGCCAGTTCTCCTGCAAAGCCAGTATTGGAATTCATGAGCTCTGAGCAATCATTGTTTCATTTCCACTGTGTTTATTTTGTGTTCCGCTTCCCTTTGCGGTGACACTCATTTCCCAGTAACAAGAGTAACATACATCTTTCCTTTAAATAAATTTAACTATAAAAATAAGTCAATTAAAATTTAATAAGGACCTTACATAACTACAGAACACTTAATTAACCTTGGTGTGATACTGTTAACAGTTAGAGTGGATTTATTTGAGGTTCTAATACAGGGTAGATAAAGGATGTGTGCAAAGTCTCTGTACTAACTCGGAAACTCTTCTGAAAGTTTGAGATTATCTCAAATAAACACTTTTAAAAACACAATGACTGGGTGGGGTATGGTAGATGTACTGACTGGTTTTGTGTCAACTTGACACAGGCTGGAGTTATCACAGAGAAAGGAGCTTCAGTTGGGGAAGTGCATCCAACTGTGGGCCATTTTCTCAATTAGTGATCGAGGGGGGAGGGGGGCAACCCTTTGTGGGAGGTACCATTTCTGGGATGTTAGTCTTGAGTTCTATAAGAGAGAAGGATGAGCAAACCAGGGGAAGCAAGCCAGTAATTAGCGTCCCTCCATGGCCTCTGCATCAGCCCCTGCTTCCTGACCTGCTTGAGTTCCAGTCCTGACTTCCTTTGGTGATGAACAGCAGTATGAAAGTGTAAGCTCAATAAACCCTTTCCTCCCCCAACTTGCTTCTTGGTCAGGATGTTTGTGCAGGAATAGAAACCTTGACTAAGACAGTAGAGCATGGTGGGGCCTCCCATCACTTGGGAGGCAGAGGGAATGCCAGCGTCCTCTGCATAGTAAATTCTAAGCCAACCAGAAGTACTTGGTGAGACCCTGTTTCAACAATATAGCAATAGCAGCAACAACAAATAAAGAAATAAACAAGCAAAAGTGAAGACATAGTGACTGGGCTGGTGAGATGGCTCAGCAGGTAAAGGTATCAATCAGCCAAGAAGCCGGACAGCCTAAATTTAGTCCATGGAATTCATATGGTAGGGAGAGAACCAGTTTCCTCAAGTTCTTATATCCATGTGTGTTGTGATGTGTATGCATGCACAAATAAATTTAACAAAATTACGGTGGGCCAAATTGGACCTAGTATTTCCACGAGAGTTATTTTAAAAGTTTTAATCAGTGAAGAGCCAGGCACAGTGGAATATATCCACAATCCCAGCACTCCAGAGGTTGAGGCAGGATTGTAAGCCTGGGGCCAGCCTAGGCTATCCACTGAGACCCTTTTTCAGAAGTTAAATAATAACAACAGTAAGCAAGTACCACAGGGGTGTGATCAGAACACTGCAGAAATGTACACAATTGACGTCATGTGGTGTGGAGATTTAACCCATCCCAGAATGGTGAACTTTGAACTTCTGAAATCTGGGGATCTGCTTTAGAGCAAAGGCTGATCTTGGTGCTAGAAGGTGAAAAAGGACCTCCATCTCAGCTGCAAGCCCTATTTGTTCTTTGCCAACCTGTCCCTGACTTCCCCATGCGTCCACTTTCCTCTTCCAGGCTTAGTCTTGCAACAGATCTTTACCAATGTGTTTTACATAGTGAAGAAAGAGATCCCCATTTGCTGCTGTTCAAAACTGTAGGTCCTGCAAGAAACAAACAAACAAAAAAAATGCATGTCGAAGAGTAAATGAGCCTGTCAACCTGCTACCCCGTGCGCTCCCCCCTTGAAGTTCCTCTGAGGCTGGTCTGGTTGCTGGTTTGGCTTCAGGCTTGTCATTTATCAGTGCATGGTCCATCCTGAGCCTCCATTCCAGCTCTACATCTCCAGGGTTCACCCCAAAGGGAAGCCATTTATGCCTCCAGTGCTCCCGTGGTGGTTTAAGATGCTAACTGGTAGCCACAGGATCCTTCTATAACCTGGAAGGGCATCTTCAGAATCCTCTTCTTGGGAGCCTGCTTTCCCTGGACTCATCATATCCATAAACTTCTGTCATTTCCACAGAGCCTTTCCTTCCTTTCTTTGTGGCTTTCATCTTCCCTGGTAGCCCACCATTTTTTCCATTTTCTTTGTCTTCCATCCTTCCTTCATTCCAGATTTCTATCGTATGCTTGATTCTTTCATGTTCACTGAGATTTTTTCTGATTACCTACTGTCCTTAAAATTCAGTGTTTTAAAGTCGTCTTCAGTAATTCGTGGAGAGAGGATTCTCCAGGCCTTAGGAAATACCATCACAGAGAACCTCTTTTCCTGGCACTCACACCTTCTACCATAGGCAAACTTTCTCTTCATGATTTTGGCTTTGTTTATGGGACAAAAAGTCTAGGAATAAAGGACATTTTCCTTCCCATCCTTTAAAGACTACACCCCATTGACCCTCTCTAGACTCCAGGTTCTAAGAGGAACAATCGTTGATGCTTTGCAGGAGTCAGATAATATTCATGAGAGTCTCTGGATGCAGATCACCCAGTGCATGGTCCTCAAGTCCTTCTTTTAAAAAGAAAGGAAGAAATGCAGAACCAAGGAGAAATAAAGGAAAAGAAGAAAAGGGAAGAGGACAGAAAGGAGGGAAGGAAGAAGAGACAGGAAGGAGAGCTAAGAACTCAGGAATGGCTTCAGTCATTGCTACATCTATGAGGTGTGAGTCTAGCCCTGCCTTGTGACCGTATAGAATTCTTCCCATTACTTCTAAACTTCCAAGGAACAGAACCCACACCAAAGTCAACTCTACATCCAAGATGAAATGGCCTCAGTTGCATTTGCTGAGGTCTCTGTGGGAGTTAGGATAACAACTTTGAGCTGGTCCAGGATGTGAAACGCTCAGGCTTTCTTGCCCTCACGGCAATGGCCATCCTTGCCCACTTTCACATATCCAAGAGACTGAAAAGAATGGAGCCATCTTTTTTTTTCTGTACCTTCTATCAGTGCAGCCTCCACCCTGCCTCCTCCTCCCAGAAGCCATGTTGGGATACGTAGTTCTCATCATTTCTTCTTCTGAGAAAGGGATCAAGCCCTGACCCCTGCACATATCACCTACTTTCCTGGCAGGGATATTACTTCTGTTAGCATTGCCTCTAAAATGGGCATGGCTTTCAGAGATGCGCATTATTGGTGCTCAATAATGACTATGGCTTATTAACGAGGATTGTTGGGGGAGGAAGGCGGAAAGCAGAGGAGGGGAGGCAGGAGAAGGTGATGAGTGCATTGGGTAGTTTCACATCAGTCTGACAATGGGTAAGAGTCATTTTGATAGAGGGAAACTCAATTGAGTTGACAGCAAAGAGGAGATACTTGTGTTTTCCTACTGGTCTACAGGTTTTTAGTGTGTCTCCAGCATTTCCTAGTAGGATGCTGGACACATGCCAATGCTAGAAAGATTTGACCCCTACGTTTAGGTTTTGACTCCTTGAAGAGGGATATGAAAAACTCAGTATAGAAGAGGCTTAGAAAAAACAGGTCAACTTTCCTGGACATGTGGGTGTGGTTACCAACCCATCACGTGCAAAATACAGAAGCCAGGCTGTTGAGCAGCTGTGTACTTAAGGAAGGTGGGGAGAGAATCTTCCCTCCTTGGTTTCTCTGGGTGAGATATTCCATTCACCAAGATGGTTCATTCTGAGCAGGCCCATTCTGTTTGCTGAGGAATAGGCTGAATTCCCTCAGGGTGTCGCAAGGACTGGGTCCTAATGCAGGCCCTATAGCCTGCGGCTCTGCCCAGCTCTGGCAGATCTCTCAAGGCATTCGACCTCTCCCTGGACTCCAGGTTCTAAGAGTACTGTTAGTTGATGCATCACTGTACTCAAGCTGATCACTGTCTTCATTTTTTAAAAGAAAGGAGAAAATTTGGTTTCAGTCCTGAATGCACTGGATAAGAAACCCAGAGGTCACTTTCTCTTTCTTTGGAGCGCTCTCTCACTCTCTTAAATAAAAAGAAAGGCTGTATTTTTCCATGGATTAAGTCCAACACAGAGACCACTGCCAGTGTGGAAACAATGGAATTTATCTCCACTGATATAGCTTGACACAGGGACAAGTGCCTGAATTGTTGCCATAGCAATAAATGTGTCGGACTTATGCATGCGTTTGCTGCTATAGGATTTTGATTAATGGCATTGACTAAATGGTGTGAAGGGGAGAGTCGAGCAGAAGGCTGGAGGAGAGAGAGCTGGCTGCCCAGGGCTTGCTGTGGCCCACGATGGAGGGTGTCAAGTGGGCTTGGCTCGAAATCAGTTAAGCCCAACTAGAATCTCTTTCATGCAGCGTCATCTGCATGGTGGCAGCAGGGCCTTCGGTGCCTTGAGGTGGTTTAGGGTATAAGATCCTGAGGCCAGAGTGGGACTGGAGCCACGCCTGGCAAAAGCTCACATTTATCTGGTTCTTTTTGAGCACAAATACTGATCTAAGGATTTTATGTGTCTGAATTTATCTAACGCTTACACAGACCCTATGCATTGGCTATTACTATCCTTCTGATAAGGGGACAGAGGCACAAAGAAAGTATTTAATTGGCAGAATATCTCATAGCTAAGGGTGATAGGAGGAACATTCAAACCTAAGCTCTTCGGCTCTAGACCCTATACTTACCCACTAGTGCTGACTAGTTCATGTTAATTTGATCTGAGCTCGAGTCATCTGATAGGCAGGAACCTCAGTTGAGAAAATGCTTTCATAAGATATAGCTGTAAAGCATTTTCTTAATAAGTGATTGATGGGAGTGGAAGCAACCCACTATGTTGCTGCTATCCCTGGAATGCTGTCCTGGGTCCTATAATAATGCAGGCTGAGCAAGCCATGATGAGCAAGCCAAGAAGAAGCACCCCTCCCTCCATGGCCTCTGCATTAGTTCCTGCCTCTAGGTTCCTGCTCTGCTTGAGTTCCTGTCCCGACTTCTTTCAGTGATGGACTACCATGTAGAAGTGTACGCTAAACAAATCCTTTCCTCTCCAACTTGCTTTGGTCATGGTGTTTGGTTCAGCAATAGTAACTCTAGCTGAGACACCATTGCTCTGTGAACAATCCCTGGCCTCCTAACCTTGCCTATCAAGACAGCGATGCTGGAGGTGAGGAGGGGAGGAGAGAGGAGAGAGTAGTGAAAAACAGCAGGAAGGTCTCAGATTTCTGCCAGGAGGCATACAAGCCTGGCAGTGTCTGCTATCCCTTTGTGTGTACCAGGAGGAGGAGAGGAGGGACTCTTGGACACTTGCACACTTGGACTGTGTGAGGAATCTTTTCTTTGAATTGACCAGTCTGCTTGTTCTCGTCTCCCCTCTGCTAATCCTTACATGACAGCGGCTCTGCCGAGTACCCATGCCTTCATTTTACCTTCAGTTAAATACCTTCAGTATTTCCCTTCACTGTGCGTTCTATTGCTCACTCCCCTGAAAAGGCGCCTAATTTTAGTTTATTTATTTATTTTCATGACTAGCCTGATTTCACAGCTTCTGTGTTGTTCTTATTTTTGAAATCACCGCACAGAATTTGTTTTTAACTGGTATTTTCTTTCCATTTTTCAGGGTGAGAAAGGCTGGTTTTCCAATGCGTCCCTGTCTTCTGGGTGCTGGGGTCACTGGTCTGAATCTGCTTGGTCACTCAGTCCCTTGGTCCCTACTCTTCATCATGTACTAAGTGTCTGTTGCTACCACTGATGGTTCGAGATGGTGACGAGAGGGTTATAGGAACACAGAGCTTAGTGCCAGAGGTCACAGGATTTTCAACAAGTGGTCACATTGACCTCTTTGCTAAGGCAATGTTTGAGCAGATACCTGAAGTAAGTCAGGAGTAGGAGACAGGGCAGGGGTGTGAGGTAGGGAGAGAAAGGTAGGGGCATCTTCTCAGCAGAGAACATCCAGTGTACGAGCCCTACTCCATCTTCAGAAGCAAACCTGTCTACTGTGGAACACAGCTTGAGTGTGAAACCTTAGGGAGATGGCTGTCATCTGGGAACATCTTTCATCCCCGGGACCGGATTTTGTTAGAATTTGATCTAATTCCTAGAAAAAAAGTAATTTTCTGGGGATTGCAAGGGTGGGGGAGAGGGCATTCGGATGACCCACCATAGGCTCCTGTTTGCATTGTAACAGAAATTCTGTGAATTTAGGCATGTTGGGGACCATGATGTGCTTTTGAGTTTAGGCGTGTGGAGGCCCTGGTGTGGTCTCGGGAGATTGCAGTATGGTGGTGGTGTGTTTAAGCAGTCTAACCGTAACTGGGTTCTGGAGACCAGGCATGGTGAATATGAAGCATCAGAGTCTGGTCTGTGGCTTTAGGTGCTCTCTCTTGATGGCGCTCTGTCCTGAGCAGCCTAAACAGGACCCCAGTGTCCTCCGTGTTTCCAGCCAGTCAAACCTGGCAATCTTGGTGATGATTCCTTAGAATGTGCATATAAGTTGATATTTTATATCAGATTAGACTGCTTGAGATCACCTATAGGTAAGCTTTTCACCTAAAAAATGGCAGTTTGACACAATGCAGAGCAGTACCTTGAATTAAATAAAACCCTGGGCAATGCATCTTTGCTGGGAAGTCTTTTGCTGAGGAAAGGTTTTGGTTTTGGTTTTGTTTCATTTTTGTTTTGGTTGTCTATGAACATGTAAACCCTGGCACACCCTCAGTGTTTTGTATATTTCTTAGCGTGACATCCACTTGTGCTCATCAGTGGGCACATTCTCCAACTCTTGTCTAATGCACTTTCAGTTGCAGGGACCGTGAGGCAGCCGAATGTAGGCAGACGAAGCCCACTAGACACACCTGGGAAACACAGAATCCTCTCTACTCTGCATAGTACCATCTCTGTTCACTGTTCTCCTCCCCAGAAGGCTTATCCTTCCCCAAACTGCTTTTGATTCATAGCTTGGTTCCCAAGGGTTGATGCATATATCCCCAACCCCTGATGTCAAACTTGGTCGTGTGACATGCTTAATTTAACCCAGTGCAATGTGATCTTTGAAACCCATGAGCAGATGCTCGAAAAATCCCCAACATTCTTTCTTGTATGTGGATCCCAACCTTGAGTCTCTAATTCTGTTAATGCCTTGTTAAACATGGAATCCCATTGAAGCAAAGAATTTAGAAAAGAGCCACTGTTGGGGAGAGAGACCATCGCTTTACAAGAGAACCACTGCTTTAAGGGAGAGAGAATGGTACAGCATTAGTAATAGGAAAATTATGAGTGCCATGATGATTCTAGGGTATCCAGTTGTTTCCGGATTGGATATAAGACCTGCTTCACAGGAGAGACTTCGTGCCTGGTGCTGTAAACATGATCAAAACTAGGGAGACCACAGGACCAACGGGAGAATCTACCATACCATTGTTGTTTTGCTAAACGGTCCCTGTGCCAAACTGTACTCTAAATACGTGTAAAGCCATAGACTTAGGTTGCTCTCAACATTAGTCAGAGAGGCTTCTTTATGTAGTGGAGGTTTTAATGAAAAGATGCAGAACTGGTCACAGTGCTGAGAAAATATGACCATGAATATTCATCTCTAAATGGAACTCCTGCATAGAGTTCCTTCCCTCCCCAAGACTCAGAGAGAAGGGGGGAAATGTGTCAGAAAGAACATACAGGCTGGCAGACAGAAAAGAAGGCTGAGAACCGCTGTCTTTTGTACGTGACATAGCCCTTTCAACCATGTGTAAACAGGGCTGTAGTTACCTATACAAGATGGATCCACTCAAAAGTCCACCATGGATGGAATATAGGCTCATGAGGCCCACCTCTAGCTGAGACCTATTGGCAGTTATGGTTGCCAAGGAAAGGAGAGTAACATGTCTGTGGGTGTGGGGGGTATCTCTCCAAAGGTTGTGCATGGACACTACTTATTGTAATCAATGGGTTATTAAAGAAAAACATGCTATGAATCTGAGAGGGGTTATATTGATGGGCTCTGAAGGAGGTTGGAGTGGGAAAGTGAGGTATGTGTCATTAAAATATATTTTATATATGATACTAAAATGTCACTGCTCACTAACAGGGCTGTGTTTCCTATGAAACCTAGGCCTGAGATGTGAGGAGACAAAGTATAACATCTTGGCTTTGCTGTTGAGACATACAACATATGTGAGAAATAGACTTTCAGAAGCACAAGTGTTTGGACTACCTGTTACTGTGGCTTTATCTAGCCAAAGCTGACTGCTGTGTCTTCGTCAGCATTAGAGACCATGTTGGGAAACTGCTTTCTCAGATACTTTCCTGGGTGAACATTACGTCATAGAAGCACTCCACGGAGGGCAGTTTGGTTAAAATGATTGATGTGGTAGGTTCCACCTTCTAGAAATAACATGACCATTAGGAGAACGTGCCCCAACTATAGACGCTTTGTGAAAACCATAAACAAAACCAGAGATGTTTAGAATTCCAATAAGCTGGAGAACAGTTTGTTAGATAAGCTGAGCAGGTTTCCTACCACCAAAGCTCCTAGAGTCTTTGGTACACTGAGCCTTGATGAATACAAGAGTGTGTTTGTTTTCCCAAGAACTCGTTTTTCTCTCCTGTGGTGCTAGGCATTGCACCTCAGGTCTCCAGCATGCCAGGCAAGTGTTCTATCACTAAGCTACATCTTGGGCTCCCAAAAAAGGCAAAGCAGAATTTAAGGGCATTCTGTGGGCTCTATGTTTGGGGGAAACAGAAAAGGTTGCCTCTGGGTTGCCATAATTTTCTTGTTTCTCGTGTATTCCCACCTCTCCCAACCATCTCCAGTCCAGCATCTGTCTGCCTTTCTATCCTCTGCCCTGCTTGCCCTTCTACCTCCACCCTCATCTCCTCTCTCTCTCCCAACACCACCCTGCCTTCCCTTTCTCCCCTCCCCTTCTCTCCCTCCCCTCCACATCCGCCATCCCTCCTTCTTTCCCCTCTAGGCCTCTGCTCAGTCTCTGGGATCCCCCTCTTGTCCTCTTTTGGTTTTTTGAAGAAAGCAGTCAGTTTTCTTAGACCGTATGACCCACGGGGCCATCCTACTTGGTTGTCAAGTACTGTCCCAGAATGGGGAAGCAATGGTGCTGATGGCCCCTCTCAGGTGTGGTGCTTATTTTAAAGGGATGGGCTTTAATATGGCATCTGCCTCCTTAAGAGGAGATCCTTTGTTCTAGACTCAGACAAAGCAACACAGTCGGCCTTAAAGGGGGGGAAAAAGCTGTTTCATTTTATATTGGAAAAATACAATGTGACATCTGGAGAATAAATTGTTCAGTCAGCCAGAAATACGCCTTGTAAAAATTGCTTAGGTTTCTGTAACAAGATTATTTACTGAGAGTGTTCACCTATAATACAGCACACTTTTGAAATGGACCTTTTATGAAACACATCAAGAACTGCAGAATGTATTCAGTGCGTTAATCTACAGCTCTGCTGCACACTATACCACACTCAGAACAGATTTCAAAACTGAGACCATCTAATGAGATAGAAAAAAGTTATTCACGGTCTGTATCCATTCCAGTCATGTTCTATACTGAGCCCTTGGGATATTTAACATAATGCAGTGGGATTTTTTCAACAGACACACACACTCACACATATACACACTCTCTCATGTTATGGCACACTCTTCCAAACAAAATATATGACTGTTCGGATGTGTGTTCCATTTACAATTCACTAGGCCTCTATTTCAACAGCCTACACCGAGGGCAGACACTAGCTATTTTAGATACCAGAACTTTATAAATATTTAAAGACTTTGATTTAATCCAAATGAGAGCTCTCTCAGGTGCTGTCAGTTACATGACTCCTCTTCTGATCACGGGGTGACAGTTTGGATAGCCATCTCCTAGCACTTTGAGGGAGTGTCTTGGTTGGAAGCTGGCAGCTGGGACTGGAGCAGAGTTGACTGAAGTAGTTGGGAGGTGGAGAAGTGGGTCAGGTGGGGGAGGCAGGAAAACATGCCCCCTCTTCTGACCTTGACTTTTCTTCACTGTTCTAAGGCTAGGCATGGGCTCTAGCAGCTGCGCAGCTCAGGAATAGGAGGCTGCACCCTGCTACCTCAGGAACAGATCATCTGGTTCAATATATGATTTGTTCTGGAAGAGTTAGAGGCCTTGAGGTGTGACCTCTCCACTCCTCCAATTATTCAGATTTTATTCTGGCTCAGCAATGTTTGTTGCTAGGAAAAGCAATCACATGATAGAAGCCAATGTGGAGCTTGAAAGACAGGGGTAAGGCCCACCTTTGAAATTTCTTTCCAGCACTAAAGGTCAGATTGTTTTCTAGCCTCCACTTGCCTTTCTCTCAGGAGCATCAACCATCTGCGTTGTGCATCCCTTCATGCAGGGCTGGCAGAGTTCCCCTCTCCCATGTCAGTGGCACCATGCTGGAAGTTGTCTGCCCTCAGAGGATCTTTAGTGACTGGGCTTTAGCTTTTTTCTGTTTCCTTCTTGGGAGTCTTGCTCTCTGGGTAGCTTTCGTGCTCCTTCAGAAAGCTCATCTTGGCTTCCATTTCCTTCACTGGACCACTGTCTTCACTCCTGGTGGTCCTCCCTCAGGTGCTTCCGTTCTGTGAAGCCTACTCTAAGCCTCTGGCTCACACTGCTATTTCCTTCTTTGAGCCACTAATGTACTTTATTGGATTGTGGGATACAGCATCAAGGATTGTGACCTTGACTTGTTTCTTCCAATATGTGTTCCATGCCCCCATTCAAACGCTGTATATTATTAAGTGGAAGCATGAGGGATAGAAGGACAAGTGTGCTAAGCATAATCACATTAGGAGCCTGGTCCCTCCTCCATCATTTCCTCAGAAGATGACAAGTGTCATTTTGAACCTCTATTTCCCTATTTGACAAATGGGTCTGTTACTCATATTGCTGGTCTCTTAAGACAGTTCTTGTTAGAATTAAAAGAAATTGTCTCATAAACTGAAAGTTCTGGAATGTCTATAGAGCATTAAAAAACACCATTTCTTTCTGGTTTTATATTTATTCCATGTTCCCATGGTGGCTACGAAGGAGCTGAACAGCCAACAAATACAGTTATTGAATATGGGGCCTATCATTCTTTTTGCCTGGGAGTATCTCTCTCAGGTCTCAGCTTCCAGAAGGACTCCTATATACGTTCAGAGCAAGCCCCAGAAATGATAAAGTTCTGACTGCTCTTTCCCTGAGGACTCAGGGGCTGGGGCTGCATTCCATTACAATTTTCTAAAAGCTTGATCTGAAGGATTTGTTAAGGATGATTCTCAGAGCATATTCTGGATGGGGTGTTTCAGTAAAAACCAGGAAATGTTTTTCAACCACCACCCTATACTTCCTTCTTTCAGGAACAGAGTATGCTAATTAATTAGAAGCACCATTTGATAAGTCAGAGGTTATAGTTTCTTCCTGTAAGAGTCCCTGTCAGTGGAGAGGTGACAGTGAGGAACCACTAAGACCTTGATGGGAGCCCATTTGGTTAGGAAATCAATTGGCCCACCTTCTCAGTTTTTATATTTCTCCATCAAAAAATCTTTCTCTTGTATTCTAAAGAAGGCAATGATTTCCCTGGGAGCAGAAGTGCCCGTTTTCCCCATTATTTCACTGTTGGCAAGGAAGAATCTGGTTAAAGGTCTTTATACTGGTCCTGAGGCTCAGGGCCACTCAGATGCTTGTCTTCAAGTAGCTTAGGCAGATGCTGACCTGGAGGCAGTCAAGCAGGTTGGTGCATGTCTGCAATGACAGCAGCACTTGGGACAGAGGCAGGAAGATCCTGAGTTTGGGGGTAGCCTGGGTTGCATACTAAGAACACATCTTAAAAACAGAAGAAAGAAAGAAGAATAGAATAGAATAGAATAGAATAGAATAGAATAGAATAGAATAGAATAGAATAGAATAGAATAGAATGGAATAGAATAGATGAGAATCAAGCAGCATGTGGATCCCTTCATTTTTTCCCTGGGAACTCAGAATCTCCATCTGAGTTCATCACATATGGTATGGACCAATCTGGAATGAAAAACACCATTATCTTAGTCAAGGTTTCTATTCCTGCACAGATATCATGACCAAGAAGCAAGTTGGGGAGGAAAGGGTTTATTCAGCTTACACTTCCACACTGCTGTTCATCACCAAAGGAAGTCAAGACTGGAACTCAAGCAGGTCAGGAAGCAGGAGCTGATGCAGAGGCCATGGAGGGATGTTTCTTACTGGTTTGCTTCCCCTGGTTTGCTCATTCTGCTCTCTTATAGAACCCAAGACTACCAGCCAAGGAATGGCACCACCCATAATGGGCCCTCCCCACTTGATCACTAACTGAGAAAATGGCCCACAGTTGGATGCACTTCCCCAACTGAAGCTCCTTTCTCTGTGATAACTCCAGCCTGTGTCAAGTTGACACACAAAACCAGCCAGTGCAACCATCAAGATCGTTCAGAAGGCATTGTGGGTTCTATACCATGGTTGAGATGATTCTATGTCTTTTCCCTTGTTGAATGAAATGACTCAGATCTAAATCCTATACTGTTTGGGGGTGGGGGGAAGCTTCAGTATCAATGGTGAGGACTCTACTCATGGGTTTTATCTGATTCCCTTAAAGGGCACGTGGAGGCAGGCAATGTCTCTTTAAAGGCATTTGAAAGATATCCACGTGGTATAAAAATAGAAGAATATTGGGGATGAGGTGTTAAGGGAGTGCTGGGGTCAGAGAGGTAAAGGCAAGGAGGGGGACTGTTAACCAAAAGCTACCACATGGGAAAGTCGTAAGGGAACTGTTGTTTTGGGCACTAGGTAGACAGGCAGGCAGGCAGGCAAGCAGGCAGGCAGGCAGGCAGGCAGGCAGGCAGGCAGGCAGGCAGGCAGGCAGGCAGGCAGGCAGACAGACAGACAGACAGACAAAATCTAAAAGTGATATTCATTGATAAAAGCTTTGTGATTCAGTGCAGGATGGAGTACCTTTCTCTGTTTGTAGAGGAAGATGGTGGTACAAATTCAATGACAGCTGTGGGCTGACTGTTATGTTGCCAAGTACACAAAAGTGAAAAAGGGATCTGCGTGGGACAAGGGCTTAACAAAGCCTCTGAAAGGAGGAAAAGCATCCATCAAGGGTTCTCTACAGTGATTCCACTGAACCTTTAGCCACTATACTTTAGCCATGTTTTCAGCACTCGTTTGATCAAAAAAGCATTGGTTTAGGCAGCTGACCCACCTTATGAGAGAAAATGCCCCCAAAATGGAGGGCCTTCAGGCTGTTTGGATATAAGGATATGGAGTTAGTGATAATAGCACCTGATACTTTTTTTCCAATCTCATATCTTTTTGGTCTTTACACTCTTAGTGGTCACTGGCCTTCTGGGTAGGCTCTAACACTGTTTTTTGTTTGTTTGTTTGTTTGTTTGTTAAATGTGAACTTCAAGTAACCAAAACTCAAAAGAGTCAAGGAAAAAAAATCAGTTTACAAAAAGATGCAAAAATCTCATAGAACCCAGAGAGAGGAATCACTTGGGATAGGGCCTGGAGAGATTGCTTCATAAGTGCTGACATGCTGACTGGGGTTGTCGTTGTGTGGGTATTTTTAATGCTACCATATTATTGAGATTACACAGGTGCAGCTTCCCTGTCGTCAATAGAAGACACTATACCGTAGCGGATGACCTGGCCTCCTGGTTCTTCTTATCTTTCTTTCCCCTCTCCCTTGATGTTCCCTAAGCCTTCCATACTGGGTTGTGTTGTAGATATATCAGTTAAGTCTGGGCACTCCATGGTCAGTATTTTGACCAGCTGTAGATTTCTGTAATGGTATCCATCTGCTGGAAAAAAAGAAGCTTCTTTGATACAGGGTGAGGGCTAGCTGCATTTATCTGAAAATTTCCCATTTCTGTTCTGTCAAAGAGAATCTGTTTATCTTAGGCCAGGCGTCTCCTTGGTCTTGTTAGGTTTGTCTGTTATATACAAATAGTAAAGAACGTGCCTGCTAAGGTGGTCCATTCCTTGTAGGCAGAAAGGAAGTTCTTTAAATAGAAGCCTGGGGAGATGGCACGTATATATACACTCATCCCATCTCTCAAAATAGACAGACAGACAGACAGACCGACAGACAGACAGACAGACAGACAGACAGACAGATACTATTTCCCTTCATAACACCCATTCTATAGGTAATTTCTGAATGACTGTCTTAGGAAAAGCTAGGTCATACAAACAAACCAAAAAAACAAGAAAAGCATTACTGATCTGCACATGACCAACCACAGACATCTTTATGAACCTGCATGAATTCAAACTTTGACCCCGCCAAGGTTTCTATATGTTTCTAGATATTTCTACTGTACGTACAAGTCTGTTTTGTCTGATTTCCATAAGTTCATTTTCCACCAGACTTATTATTCTGCCTCAGAGCCATGGATTGGATACATGGATGTTCTCAGAGGCTCTCTACCTGATAACCCAAAGTCTGATAGTAAACTGTGACATCTGCCTATATCTGTATTCTCACCCATCCTCACTTCTTAACTGGTACTTTATTCCTCATCTGCCCTAGGCATTTAAAACTACTTCTGGTCCCTGAAATAGTACCTGGTGCTTGTGGCTCTGTGCTGTCGAACATTCTGTTCCCTTGTTCGAGAGACAGTCCTGATCACCAGTCCACATTGTGGTCTGTTTACCTGTGAAAGCTTGACCCATGTACAGTTCTATATGGGAAGCATTCCTTGAGGCTAACATGTCCTTACATGCACCCTGATACATGTATGCACATTCACATCCCTGTAGAATGGTTCACAGAAGTGACCTAACTCAGCACACACAGGCTGAGGCTTGATACCTCTGTCTATTCGTAGGATTCATAGGAACAATTGTTTCTTTTGATTCATTTATAGGTTATCCTCCTTACTAGACCCTGTAAAGGTGACCTATATTTTACTTAGTTTATTCCTCTGAAGCACGTGCGCGCACACACACACACACACACACACACACACACACACACACACACACACATCATTGCATTAAAAATGGCATAGCTTGGGAGTTAAGTACAAGAACTCTGCTGTTGGATAGACTGCCCAGGATTCAAACACCACTCCTTTCCATTCTGGATTGACTGTGAGTCTGAGCAAGCCATTTGCCCCTCTCTGAGTCCCAGTGTTCACACCTATCAAATGATGATCAGCCAGAGTCGGGATGAGCTTTTAAGGCTGCATGTGTAATGTAGTACATTTTAACAAATACTGGTTATCGTTGTTATTGAAGCCTTCTGACAATTTGTAATATCACACTACTTCAATAAGCAAAACTCTCTCATGCTCTTTGCTAGGTCTTTACAAACCAAAATGTTGATTAGGAAGAAGATTGTGGTTAATGAATTGAATTTCAGTTCCTCTTTCTTTCCTTATAGATTTTATTATATTTTCTTCCTCAGTGATGTTGAAAATACATGCTGAGCATTTGCTGTCATACCTAGGAATCACCCCCTAGACAGCCATGAAACTGTTAAGAGGAAATATCCTCCCAGAGTGTAGCATCCTCTGTTTGCTACTCAAGCTAGTGGTCCACTCACCCTGGAGACTATTCATCTCAAGTCTTTAATAATCTTTTTTTTTAAAGATTTATTTATTATATGTAAGTACACTGTAGCTGTCTTCAGACACACCCGAAGAGGGCATCAGATCCCTTCAAAGATGGTTGTGAGCCACCATGTGGTTGCTGGGATTTGAACTCAGGACCTCTGGAAGAGCAGTCAGTGCTCTTAACCGCTGAGCCATCTCTCCAGCCCTCATCTCAAGTCTTGTATCCATAAGATGCTCTTAGAGTTCTAAGACACCAATACTCTTAAGCAGAACTCCAGAATAATCTCTAGTCTGAAAGAATAGAGTTTAGGAAGCTCCCTTGACACCCTCCTTTCTCCTTCTCCTTCTCTATCTCTCCTGTCTTTCTTTTCTCCTCCTACACACCTGCTTGTGAAGCACGGGACCTTTAGATTGAGGATTTACTTATTTGGCTCAGTCTGCTGTGACAGCTCTCCTTTCCAGATCTTATCAGGGACTGTTTTCTCAGCACTCCCATCCCCTAAAGGACCAGAACCTAGAGCCTCCCAGACCATAGCTTCTCTCCTGCTCCTCAGTAATTTGTTCATTGTTTCTTCTTCTTCTATTCTTTCTCTTCTCTAGTCCCTCCACCACCCCCACTGTCTGTTTCTGTTGGAAGAGGGTGTTCCTCTTGGTCATGTTTTGTCCTCAACTCTAGGTGACAGATACACTCCAGTTTCATCAACCCAGCCCCTGGGGCTGTGTTCCTCATGCATGAGCACTGCTGTGTGGGCAGGCACAAGCCCAGAGGAGATTCTGGCCTCAGAACACAGTGGCTCTTCCTTCACTCTGTAGGATCTGGACAATGTTGTGCCATCCAGAAAGGCTTGCATTGCAGAACCACTGTTTATATCCCTAGCCAAGAGACTCCTGGCCCTTTAATCTGAGATCATGACTGAGAGTCTATAACAGTTTTGTTTCAAGGAAGAAAAATTTAAAACCACGACCAGAGGAAAATAAAAAGGAGTGCCCTGTTTGCCAAGTCACAATTAACTCCTGAGAACACACTCGAACTCTGGGGTGATTCAAATGAGTGATTAAAGTCTCTGGTCATTTCTTCAAATATTAGTATTAGATTTAAACTGAAGATATCTCCTTCCCAAAACAAAACAAATGCTAAGTGTGGGGCAAAAAGGACCTGATTGTGACATTCTTTAGAATAATTAAAAATACATATATTTCAATGTGGAGAAATAAGATGGATTGTGTGTGAACCACGTATGTATGTATGTATGTATGTATGTATGTATGTATGTATGTCTGTGATGTATGTATGTGTCTGTCTGTCTGTTTCTATACATATATAGAAAGGGATTTGTTGGGGGGGCTGTTGAGGAGGGGCTGGGTCCAATGGCAGTCACATCAGAGACATTATCCAGGAGAATGTCAAACCTGTTGGGGAGTCAATTTAGTTACAAGATCAGAATCTCTTGACTCACAGGAGACAGTGTTAAAAGGTTAGAAACAGCTACAGAGCTGTTAAAATCATGCTTTTATAGCAAAATCAGATTCTGAACTGCCTTACAGGCTCTCTGTTTATTAAGCCCTTTCAATGATGGCAGTTTTGGGTCCCAGCCACTAGTGTTTAGGAAGCTATTGAAGGAACTGACTTCATTCAAGTCTGCTCCTTTACCCTCATCCCAACCCTTGGCCCCAACTTAGGTCAAGACCAGCTGCTTGAAGGACAGGAGGAAAAAGTGCAGTTTCAGATGGGGTGGCTTGTGTGCCCTTGTGTTCCCCACGCTGCAGGGTGGAAAAGTCACTGCCTGGTGCACTCTAGCTGATGCCATTACCAAAGAAATCAACCAAGAACCACTGCTGAGCTCCTCCTATATGCTAGGCATGTGTCAAATAGTAATGTATAGAGGTTGACCAACTATGGCCTGTAGACCAAGTCCATTCCATTATTTCTTTCTGTATAACCTATATGCTTGGAGTGCCTTTCACATTTTTAAAGGTGCCTTTCTTTTTTAAAAAAATGTCGTGGGGGGAAGCAAGGGAATATGTCACAATTCATGAAGTATGAAAGTCAAATCATAATATACAAGAGTAAGGCTCTGTGGAAATAATGGATCCATGTCAATTCATTCATTCATTCATTCATTCATTCAATTGGCTGTACTGAAGTTCTGTCCACACACATTTATGGCCTAAGGTGGTGGAATTTAAGCGTGTGCTTCAAAAATTGCTTGACCCATAAAGCTTAACATCTTTGCTACGTTATCCTTTCTAGGGAAATTTCAACAACCTAGGCTCAGATATTGTGCTTTTCTTGGGAAACAGCTTTTCAGTGTAGGGGTCATGGAACCCATCTCCTTACAGGTAGTTGGGGTAAAGAATGATCTAAGCATTTTGTTTAATTTCCTGCTTGAAAAGTCAGTTTTAATGATACTGTTTCAAAAGAAAGCCTATCTTTAGGTGCTGGAGAACAAGTAACCACCTGATAATTATTGAGGTTTTGTTTGAGGTGGGAGCCTCCTAGACCATAAGCACTTTCTTCTTTGCTTTGCACGGGGGATGGTCTTACTCAGTAGGCCAGGTTAGCATACACTGACTATGTAACCCTGACTGGACTGAGACTCATTGGTGATCCTTCTGCCACAGTCTCCCAAGTGCTGAGATTACAGCCATGAGCCCCTTTATCCATCACAGACACTTCCATTATTTAACACACATACATACATAAATACATGCAGGCATATATACATACATAGATACATGCATCATCCATTCATATATATATATATAAATACATATAAATATATATATACCACTTAGTCTAAGAGGCTGAAAAATGTTAATCATTTCTTTGATCAGCAACCCTGTGAAATAGGTTCTGATACCACTTCTGTATTATACATGGGGAAACTGAGTCATAGGAGCATTTTTATAACTACCAATCACGCAATTAGTCAGTGGTAGGGACAAGATTTGAACCTGGTTGGAATGTCCTTGGTCTCTTTCAATGTGCCACACAATTTTGCACTTTCAATCTATCCTTAGAGAAGTCCTGTAAGCAGAATGGTGCTACTTGTCACCACTTAACAGTTATGGAAACTGAAGCCTCAAGTGTTAAATGGCTTCTAAGAATGGACACTTCTGGAGCAAACCTTGGGTGTGAACTCCGCAGCTAGTCCTACAACACCTAGAGAAAGCTCCACTCCCAGGTGCTCGAACATGCCCAGGATCATATGATCAGAGTTAAGGAGGACATAACATCTGTCCCAACTGGGACCAGTGGGATCTGGGGACCCAGGAACCCTGCCTGACCAGTGGCACGGGTTCCTTCTGGTGTGGGCCAGTGCCCTGAGCAGACCTTGGGTGAGAACTCTGCAGCCAGTCCCACAACACCCAGAGGAAGCTCCACTCCTATTTGCTCTAACATGCCCAGGATCCCAGGAGATTGGTCAAACCAGGATCTCAGAGTCCCATAGGCAGCTTGACTCCCAGGACCTCGGACACACCCAGGATCTCAGGATCCAAGGATCCCAGAATTGCAGGATCACAGAGACAGCAGAACTCTAAGGAGTTCTGACACAACTAGGATCACAGGAAGGATAGGCTCCAGTCAGATATAGCAAGGGCAAGTAGCACTAGGGATAATCAGATGGCAGGAGGCAAGCTGAAGAACATAAGCAACAGAAACCAAGGTTACTTGACATCATCAAAACCCAATTGTCCCATCATAGCAAGTCCTAGATACACCATCACACTGGAAAGGCAAGATTCAGATTTAAAAATCATGTCTCATGATGATGATAGAGGACTTTAAGAAGGACATAAATAACTCTTTAAAAGAAATACAGGAGAACACAGGTAAACAGGTAAAATCCCTTTAAGAAGAAACACAAAAATCCCTTAAAGAATTACAGGAAAATACAATCAAACAGGCAAAGGAAATAAACAAACAGGTCAAGGATCTAAAGATGGAAATAGAAACAATAAAAAAAAATCACAAAGGGAGTCAGCCCTGGAGATAGAAAACCTAGGAAAGAGATCAGGAGTCATAGATACAAGCATCAGCAACAGAATACAAGAGATAGAAGAGAAAATCTAAGGTGCAGAATATACCATAGAAAATATTGAACAACAATCAAAGAAAATGCAAAATGCACAAAGGTCCTAACTCAAAATATCCAGGAAATCCAGGACACAATTAGAAGACCAAACCTAGGGATAATAGGTATAGAAGGGAGTGAAGATTCCCAATTAAAGGACCAGTAAATATCTTCAACAAAATTATAGAAGAAAACGTCCCTAACCTAAAGAAAGAGATGCCCACGAACATACAAGAAACCTACAGAACTCCAAAGAGACTGCACCAGAAAAGAAATTCCACCTGTTACATAATAATCAAAACACCAGATTCACTAAACAAAGAAAGAATATTAAAAGCAGTAAGGGAAAAAGGTCAAGTAACATATAAAGGCAGACCTATCAGAATTACACCAGACTTCTCACCAGAGACGATGAAAGCTAGAAGATCCTGGGAAGATCTCATAGAGACCCCTAAGAGAACACAAATGCCAGCCCAGACTACTATACCCAGCAAAACTGTCAATTACCATAGACGGAGAAACCAAGATATTCCATGACAAAACCAAATTTACACACTATCTTTCCACAACTCCAGCCCTACAAAGGATAATAGATGGAAAACACCAACACAAGGAGGGAAACTACACCCTAGAAAAAGTAAGTAGTAATCTTTTAACAAACCCAAAAGAAGATAGTCGCACAACCATAATTCCACCTCTACCAACAAAAATAACAGGAAGTAACAATCACTTTTTCTTAATAGCTCTTAACATCAATGAACTCAATTCCCCAGTAAAAAGACATAGACTAACAGACTGGATATGTAACGAGGACCCAGCATTTTTTTTTTGCATACAGGAAATGAATGTCAGTGACAAAAAAAGACACTACCTCAGAGTAAAAGGTTGGAAAACAAATTTCCAAGCAAATGGTCCCAAGAAACAAGGTGGATTAGTCATTCTAATATCGAATAAAACAGACTTTCAACTGAAAGTTATCAAAAAAAGATAAGACACTTCATACTTAGCAAAGGAAAAATCTACCAAGATGAACTCTCAATTCTGAACAGCTATGGTCCAAATGCAAGGGCACCCACATTCATAAAAGAAACTTTAGTAAAGCTTAAAACACACATTGTACCCCACACAGTAATAGTGGGAGACACCCCACTCTCATCAATGGACAGATCATGGAAACAGAAACTAAACAGAGACATAGTGAAACTAACAGAAATTATGAACCAACTGAATCTAACAGATATTTATAGAACATTTAATCTTAAAGAACATACCTTCTTTTCAGCACCTCATGGTACCTTCTCCAATACTGACTATATAATCAGTCACAAAACAGGCCTCAACAGATACCAGAAGATTAAAATAATCCCATGTATCTTATCAGATCATCTAGGAGTAAAGCTGGTCTTAAATACTAATAAAAACAATGGAAAGCCTACAAACACATGGAAACTGAACAACTCTCTACTAAATGATAATTTGGTCAAGTAAGAAATGAAGAAAGAAATTAAAGACATTTTAGAAATTAATGAAAATGAAGACACTTTATTTCAAACTTATGAGACAAAATGAAAGCAGTGGTAAGAGGAAAATTCATAGCTCTAAGTGCCTCCAAAAAGAAACCAGAGAGAGCTTACACTAGCAGCTTGACAGCACACCTGAAAGCTCTAGAACAAAAGAAGTAAATACACCCAAGAGGAGTAGATGGCAGGAAATCATCAAACTCAGGGCTGAAATCAACCAAATAGAAACAAAAAGAACTATACAAAGAATCAACAAAACCAGGAGCTGGTTCTTTGAGAAAATCAACAAGATAGATAAACCCTTAGCCAGACTAACCAGAGGGTTCAGAGACAGTATCCAAATAAAGAAAATCAGAAATGAAAAGGGAGACATAACAATGGAAACTTTGGAAATTCAAAACATCATCAGATCCTACTACAAAAGCGTATACTCAACAAAACTAAAAAATCTAAACGAAATTGACAATTTTCTAGACAAATACCAGGTGCCAAAGTTAAAACAGGATCAGATAAATCATCTGAACAGTCCCATAACCCCTAATAGAAGAAGTTATGAAATAGAAGCAGTCATTAAAAGTCTCCCAACCAAAAAAATCCCAGGACCAGATAGATTTATTGGATAATTCTATCAGACCTTCAAAGAAGACCTAATATCAATACTCTTCAAACTATTCCACAAAATAGAAACAGAAGAAATGCTACCCAATTTGTTCTATGAAGCCACAATTATGTTTAAACCTAAACCACACAAAGACCAAACAAAGAAAGAACTTCAGACCAATTTCCCTTATGAACATTGATGCAAAAATACTCAATAAAATTCTTGTCAACCGAATCCAAGAATGATCAAAATGATCATTCACTATGATCAAGTATGCTTCATCCTAGGGACGCCAGGATGGTTCAATATATGGAAATCCATCAACATAATCCACTACATAAATAAACTCAAAATAAAAAAAACCAAATGATCATTTCATTAGATGCTGAAAAAGCATTTGACAAAATTCAGCATCCCTTCATGTTAAAAGTCTTAGAAAGATTAGAAATTCAAGGCCCATACCTAAACATAGTAAAAGAAATATACAGCAAACCAGAAGCAAACATCAAACTAAATGGAGAGAAACTTGAAGCAATCCCACTAAACTCAGGGTCTAGACAAGGGTTCCCACTCTGTCCCTATTTATTCAATATAGTACTTGAAGTTCAAGCTAGAGCAATTAGACAACAAAAGGAGGTCAAAGGGATACAAATTAGAAAGGAAGAAGTCAAATTATCACTATTTGCAGATGATATGATAGTATTCTTAAGTGACCCCAAAAATTAAATCTGAGAACTCCAAAGCTGATAAACTTTAGCAAAGTGGCTGGATATAAAATTAACTCAAACAAACCAGTAGCCTTCCTCTACTCAAAGGATAAACAAGCTGACAAAGAAATTAGGGAAACGACACCCTTTAAGATAGTCACAAACAATATAATGTGTCTGGGTTTGACTCTCACCAAACAAGTGAAAGACCTGTATGACAAGAACTTCAAGTCTCTGAAGAAAGAAATAGGAGAAGTTCTCAAAAGATAGAAAGATCTCCCATGCTCATGGATTGGCAGGATTAATATAGTAAAAATGGCCAGATTCAATGCAATCCCCATCAAAATTCCAAATCAGTTCTTCATATAGTTAGAAAGAGCAATTTGCAAATTCATTTGGAATAACAAAAAATCTGAGATAGCTGAAACTATTCTCAACAATAAAGGAACATCCGGGGAAATCACCATCCCTGACATCAAGCTGTATTACAGAGCAATAGTGAAAAAAACTGCACGGTATTGGTACAGAGACAGGCAGGAAGATCAATGGAATAGAATTGAAGACCCAGAAATGAATCCACATACCTATGGTCACTTGATATTTGATGAAGGAGCTAAAACCATCTAGTGGGAAAAAAGACAGTATTTTTAACAAATGGTGCTGGTTCAACTCATGGTCAGTATGTAGAAAAATGCAAATAGACCCATTCTTATCTCCTTGTACAAGGCTTAAGTCCAAGTGGATCAAGGACCTCTACATAAAACCAGACACACTGAAACCTCTAGAGGAGAAAGTGGGGAAGAGCCTCAAACACATGGGCACAGGGGAAATTTTCCTGAACAGAACACCAATGGCTTATGTATGCTCTAAGATCAAGAATCGACAAATGGGACCTCATAAAATTGCAAAGCTTCTGTAAGGCAAAGGACACTGTCAATAGGACAAAACAGTAAACAAGAGATTGGGAAAAGGTCTTTATCAATCCTTCAACCAATAGAGGACTAATATCCAATGTATACAAAGAACTCAAGAAGTAAGACTCCAGAAAATCAAATAATCCTATTAAAAATTGGGTGCAGAGCTAAACAAAGAATTTTCAACTGAGGAATATTGAATGGCCAAGAAGCCCCTAAAGAATTGTTCAACATCCTTAGTTATTAGGGAAATGCAAATCAAAACAACCCTGAGATTCCACCTCACACCAGTCTGAATGGCTAAGATAAAAAACTCAGGAGACAGGAGATGCTGGAGAGGATGTGCAGAAAGAGGAACACTTCTCCATTGTTGGTGGGCTTGCAAGCTGGTACAACCACTCTGGAAATCAGTCTGGGGGTTCCTCAGAAAATTGGACATAGTATTACCTGAGGACCCAACTATACCACTCCTGGGTATATACCCAAAATATTCTCCAACATTTAACAAGGACACATGGTCTTCTATGTTCATAGCAGCCTTATTTATAAAAGCCAGAAGCTGGAATGAACTCAGATGTCCTTCACAGAGGAATGGATACAGAAAATATGGTACATTTACAGCTTTTAAAAATGATGAATTCTGGCTGGGCAGTGGTGGCGCACGCCTTTAATCCCAGCACTTGGGAGGCAGAGGAAGGAGGATTTCTGAGTTCGAGGCCAGCCCGGTCTACAAAGTGAGTTCCAGGACAGCCAGGGCTACACAGAAAAACCCGATCTCGAAAAATTAAAAAAAAAAAAAAGATGAACTCATGAAATTCTTAGGCAAATGGATGGACCTAGAAAATATCATCCTGAGTGAGGTAACCAATCACAAAAGTACACACATGGTATGCACTCACTGATAAGTGTATATTAGCCCAAAAGCTCTGAATACCCAAGATACAATTCACAGATCACATGAAGCTCAAGAAAAAGGAAGACCAAAGTGTGGGTGCTTTAGTCCTTCTTAAAAAGGGGAACAAAATACTCATGGGAGCAAATATAAGGACTAAGTGTAGAGCAGAGACTGAAGGAAAGGCCATCCAGAGACTGTTCTACCTGGGAATTGATCCCAGATACAGTCACCAAACCCAATACTATTACGGATGCCAAGAAATTCTTGCTGAAAGGGGCATGATATGGCTGTCTCCTGAGAGGTCCTGCTAGAGCCTTACAAATTCAGAGGCGGATGCTCTCAGCCAACCATTGGACGGAGTGTGGGGTCCCCAATGGAGGAGCTAGAGAAAGGACTGAAGGAGCTGAGGGGGTTTTCAACCTCATAGGAAGAACAACAATATCAACCAACAAGACCCCCCAGAGCTCCCAGGGACTAAGCCACCAACCAAGGAGTACAAATGGCTCCAGCTGCATATGTAGCAGAGGATTGCCTTGTCAGGCATCAATGGGAGGAGAGGTCCTTGGTCCTATGAAGGCTTGATAGATGCCCCAGGCTAGGGAAATCGAGTGTGGGGAGGTGGGAGTGGGTGGGTGGGTGGAGGAACACCCTTATTGAAGCAGGGGAAGGTGGGATAGGATGGGGGCTTCTAGGAGGGGGGAAACTGGGAAAGGGGATAATATCCAATTAAAAAAAAGAAAAAGAAAATAAGAATGGACACTTTAGTTGGAAAGCTGCGAATGTCTGACTACCCCTACCTGTTTCACTGAACCATGCTGCCTTCTTGCTCTTTATAGTTAAGTCATCTGACTTAAAATTTTTGAATGTGAAATCTACATCCCATGTGATCAGATCTTTAATTTAAAGACCAATCTCTTTCAGAAATACCCTCGAAGCTACATCCAGAGGCAAGGCCTTACCAATTTGGTCAAACTCATCCCTGACAGTACCTATCACAGATGTACATATCAGATATCAAACACTTAGCTGGTTTCTCCACCAAGACACAAAGATCACCGTGCTTTTGTTTAGTGGCAAGATAAGAAAATCCAGGCATAGGATACAAAAAGGCATGCCCTTTCTTCCTGATCCCCTGGGAGAAGCTGCTTTGCCTGATTAGGAATTGATCCCTTGGTATTAGAGACAATCAATATCAATGTGATAAATGCACAGGTCAGCAAAGGTGACTGAATTCTGTAGAAATAAAGATGATTTCTTATGTACAAACTTTGGTCCATTTTTGGGAGCTTCACCCAAGAGGGAATATAACCATACATCCATGGTTTGAACATATTCCACACCAACCCTTCAACTTTCCTGTCAGATCTTTGACAGACAAGGTCTTTGCTTCCTCATAGAGAAGTACCTTTAAGCTTCTTTTGTTTTCATGCTGCAGATGATAAAGCTATCATTGAGCTATCACTGGCCTGTTATTAACAATGTGCCTAGAACACTTGGTTCCTGAATGTTCCTGACCTCAATCTAAGTACTTTCCAGAAGAACCAGTCTCTACACTGGAAGAAACAAGGTTCTATGTTCACCCAGGAATTCCTTTCCTCCTCTGGGTTTATAGGAATATTACATTCTACTTTATATCATCTTTAATGGAGAATGATGGACTATATGACCAAATCTAGTCACTGGAATGTGGGTACAGTAGCATATGCTGCTTCCAGGCCTGGAGGCTTCTTTTCATCTTTCTGTCCTATGGTGCAGTAGCCATGCATGACGATGTTGAAGTTTATTTATAGATGAAGTATCTTAAATGTATCCTTTAGACCCTTAAGGTCTCATGTGTACATGATTCCAACTACTGTTATGGTTACCAGCTCTCCACAAAGTTCAACCAAACAACTAGTATGTACATAGTAGATCACTCTGTTGGGGTAGAATGTGAAAGTCCCAATGGGAATAGACTTTGGATTTATGAGGATGCTAGCTGGTGGATAAATGCCTTGCCATGATGCTATAAGACACTCAAGTCATGAGACTCATTTCATGAGTTTTCTCAGTCTATGGGATCACATGCCCACCAGGCAGTAGCAGAAAACTTAACAATCATCCTTCTGTTAATTCTTCCTTCTCTCTGCTTCACTCTCTGTGATGGTTAATCTTCACTGTCAGCTCGACTGGATTTAGAGTCATCTAGGAGACTGATGAGGCACAGCTCTGGGTGTGTCTGTGAGGATAACTGCAGAGATGATTAACTGAAAGGGAGATGTTGTTAACACTATCCTATAGGGTCAAGTCTCCTATGGGAAAAAATGGAGAAAAAGGAAAAAGCCATCTGAACATTGACTTTGGTTTCCTCTGTTTCCTATCCACCAGGAAGAAGTTACCCACCACCATGATGCTGTGCTGTTAGGTACAGGTGACAGGGGCATGGGAAAGTAGCTATAGAGTCAGTCCTCTGGAACCATGAGCCAAAACAATTATTTCTCCCTTAAATTAAGTCAAGCATCTGTCAGAGTGATGGGAAACTATTCTCAGGGAACAGCCTGATGTCATAACTCCAAACAAAGCACTCACATTAAGCCTTTGATGTAGGTTCATCTAAGTATGGGCCTCAGGTTAAGACACACTGCTACACATAAAGCCGACTGGTACACATATCCAACTGGGAACATCAATGCTGAATTTTATGAGAGTGAGAAATCATATCTTGGTTATACTTAGTGTTGAAACCTAGGGGTACAGTAGGCACTATTAGGTTGCCTGCTGGTACAGTACTGTACTTTTACAGATGAAGAGTTTAGGATTCTAATAACTTTCTCATAGTCTCGCAGTTTGTATTGGGCTGGTCTTTACACTATACTCTAACTTGCCATAATTTTTGGGAGCCATAATTTCCATGATACATTTAGAGTTTCACCAAAAAGGTGAAAAAACTAGTTTTTAAAATTTTCTCCCCTTTATGGATTATTTTCTCCAGAGTTTAATAGGATTTGAAAACAGTAAAGACCACATTTACCTGCTGAGCTGAGCCCTGGAAACACTACTGTAGGCTGTCTTCTTCCAATCCACTAATGTCTGTTGGTATATTTGGCTGGTTAGGGGTGGGATGCGGAGGGAAAATCTTTCTTTGAGGGCAATGAAAGTCAGTGGGTGAGACTTTGATGATAACTCTGATTTACTAATCTTATATGCCTTTTCAGGATCATTGAGTCAAACAATTATTGTTTATTACATTATTTTAAAGTTTTTGACACATTCGAGAAAAATAATAAAAAGAAAGAGAAAAAAATAACCTATAATGTTAACAATTAAATGATTATGTAAAGTAAGATGGAAAAAAATCCATTAGCCACACACTGTCCAGTTAAGGGCAAAGACATTACTGTGTAAATCAATCAATCAATCAATCAATCAATCAATCAATCAATCAGTCTATTTATCTATCTATCTATCTATCTATCATTCTATCTATCTATCATCTGTCTGTCTGTCTGTCTGTCTGTCTGTCTGTCTATATCTATCCATCAATCATCTATCCATCTAATCAACCTATCATTGATGTATCCATATATTCATTTGTTGTCCATTCAGATATATAGTTTTCATCAACTTATTCATATATATATACATTAAAAGCAAAAATCAAATGCTATTCAAAACAACAAGAATCTTGTTCTCTATCATGAAAATATTTTGTTTAGCATATATTTATTACTTTCTCCAGCAATTACTAAGCAATCACCACCTATGTACCAGATGCTAGCTTGGGCTTTGGGAACACACAATAAAGAACAAGACAAAGTATTTGCTGGATTTAGAATCACCTAGGAGACTGGTGCAGCACACCTGTGGGTATGTTGGTGAGGTTATTTCTAGAGATGACTAACTGAGAGGCGACATGAGCAGCACCATCCCCTGGGGTCAAGCCGACATGGACTAAAATGAGCAAAAGGAAAAGTGGGTCATATAATACAACTTTATCTTGTAATGCAATATTCCATCAAATTGAAGTTGAAACTTTATTTAACTAATTCCCCATGGAAGTGCATTATAGAATGGTTCAATTTCATGTGCTGTAATGAGTACTCTTGAATATGTATCTTTTCTTTCTAGTGTTCTTATTTCTCTGCAGAGTGCTAGAGAATGCCTGCCAGATCATGTTTAGCATCTGACTACATATTGCTAAATTCTCTCTCAAAATACAGGGATAATTCTTACTCTCTTTGCTGTCCTTACACTCAAATATCACTACTGTCTATTTCGAGTGTTCTCCATCTGTATTTGCAGTAGAAATAATAATACCCACTGTTCTGTGAATTTCATCCGTGGTTGGAGATACCAGCAAAGAGAAGGAGCTAGATAGCTTCTGTGGGCTGCTTAACAGTTTGGGGTCAGGTCAACAGAAAAGGTTTCCTGGTAACAAAAATGTTAAACAGTCAGAGAAATTACCCACAGAGAGGCAGAATAAGGGGATCAAAGCAAGCATGGCAGCACTTGGAAAACCCTGATTTACATTTATTGTTTATATATTACATAGTTGCTTAGATTCAATGACTGAATAGATCATATGATCATTGTTGTATAATAATAATTGATATTTAATAATATTAATATTGAAGGTTAAAACTAGCATGATTAAGAATTTGGGATAGTCTAGAATATAGATAGCCTTTACAATTAGGGTTTATATGTATTATTGAATTTTATTTATGCACAATTCTTGGTTGGAGATACCAGCAATGGTATGGGGAGGGGTTTTTGGACTGTTCAGTAAGCATTCCTCATAGTCAGTAAGTTCATATTTCTTCCCAGCCTCCCTCTATCCCACTTAAAGATTTTAGCCTTCAGTATGCTCCCAGCACACTACTATTCTGTGATGTTGGCACCTCATTCCAAGTTTTCAATTCTTCTTTTCAGAGACAGCTTTCTGCTGAGTTAATATCAGTTTATTTTTAAGCTTATAAGAACAAAGTATTATTTGCTGCTCATTCTTGCAACATCTGGCTTGGGACTTGGCTTCCTTTGTCAGGGATCTCAGCTGACATCTGTCAAGGATGTCAGAAGTTCCAGCATAACCCACACTGTACTTCCATAATCTCTGGCACCTCGGAGAGAAGACCCAACACAGGGGTGTAGTCTTCCACTCTCATTGGCTGAGGCAAGTCACATGTTTACAGCCCAGTTGACTGGCGACAGGGCCATTCCTGTGGTCGGAATCATTTATGAAGTACGACATCTCATCTCCTGGCCGACAAACCCCACGAAGTAACGAGGATGGTGCCACTGAATTACAGAAAAGTGGAGTCATCTGTTCCAGGTCACCTGGCTAGGGAATCCAAGTTACAATCAAGAAACCATTCTCCAGATCTCACGCTCAGGTTGGCCCTCCATGTGCCTTATATGGTCATCATGGGAAAATCACTTTGAAAGAGGTGTGGGAAGTGTGTCACCAAAAGAGCCTGACTTTGGCAGGTGCTACTACAGTTGACAGTTCAATGCATCAATGCCAAGAACTCCTCCCATCGGTAAACTAATTTGACTCAGATACTTCCAATGGCCTCTTCCCTCCAAACCCAGCCAGACAGGCAAGGTTTTCCAGGAGACGCCTTTCCTTTGGAACCAGTCATTCCCATAGAAACAGCCCAGCCACGATCCTTTTCTGCTCTAGTTTCCATTAACCGAAAGATATTAGGCGAGGACAATGATAGACTGAATCTATGTGTCACTAAAGGGCCAGCTCTGTGAATAAGTCATGTAGCACAATGTACAGCGGGAAAACACATTGTAAATTAATGTTGTTAGAATGAATACTTGATAACAGTGCCGAGGGAGGCTATTTACCATCAGCACTTGAAGCGACAGGAGCCACGTGGAAGCCAAAGCAATTTGCATTGCACGGAGATGGTCGGCTTTGCTGCTGCCAGTGAATTATCAAACGTGGTGGCTGCTCTCTATGTACAGTGGTAGTTAATGTTCACTAAACAGTAACAGGGAAGGTAGGTGCTCTGCGTGCCTTGGAATGGCCGAGTGGCAGGGGTTAGTGGTGATTCTCAGAGCAAAGCAAGGGAAGTCTATCTTATTGCCTTGCCCTCCCCAAGGGCCAACACATCAGACTTAAGTGCTCTCTTGAATTTTGGATGGATTCTTCTACCCTAGAAAATTATAAAGATATCAGTCCTCATCAGTTCTTTCATTCTAGGCCTACTTTTCTGTACTGCTCTTCTGCTGCCTGGGCTCCATTCTTTAAAGGTGTTATAGCTGTTGTTTGCCTAGTCACCCAAGGAGTATATATACATATGTGTGTGTGTGTATACACATATATATATATATATGCATGTATATATATATATGTGTGTGTGTGTATGCATATATATATATATATATATATATATATATATATATATATATATATGCATGTGTGTGTGTGTGTGTGTCTTGAACACAATGTAAGATCTGAGGTGCCGGCAGGTTCTAGAGCTTGAACAGCTCTCTGCTGATTCTAAGGTTTCAGGGTTAAAGACAGTATTTCCTAGGAGTGTGTTGCTTGGCTCTCTGCTAAGTTCTTCCTTGAGAGTGAGACTCGGGATCTACATCTTGCCTAGTGTAGGAGGAAGAACTTGCTGATTGGACTCAGGGAGCTTCTGATGCTGAGATCTGAAGAACAATGACCTGCCTTTTAGTCTGAAGAGTCTAGGAGACACACCCAGCTGTGAGGAGGGCTCAGCATCACATTAATGTTCTGGGAGCCCATTCTTTACATCTTAACCTTTGGCAGATTTCACATCTTCCAAGAGTTGTACCAGGAAGGAAAATGACTCTTTCCTATGGTGGTCTGTCTTCCCAACTACTCCACCTAAATCCTTAGCTGTGCAGTCTAGAGTAGGCCCACCCCACCTCCCCATTAATTGGTTTTTCATGTGGTTGAGAGCAGGATTTCTCAAACTTGAAAATGTATAGATTCTTCAGAGGGAAAAATCATAATGGATCCTAAAGAGGTTCTGAAAGATTTTCATTAAGAGTGATATGCATAAACATGAAATCATAAATTAATTATGCTTAACCAAAACAAAGAAAAAGTTAAATATAAATATTGCTGCAGATTCAAACCAATTGACATGAATATTATTACATAAACACAGTTACTGCTTTGGTACAGTGATTGAAGTAGTCGTGGTATTGGGACTTTTACGAACCAGGGCCTAGTGGAAGTTTCTTAGGTCACTGTTCTCTGTTGGGATTGTGGAATACCAGCTTCTCTCTTTTCTGTTTGAGATGTGAACACTGGTTTTAAATTGTGTTTCTGACATGGTGTTCTGTCATCTCCTACCCTCCCCAGAAGCCAAAACAGTAGTGATGCCTGCTCTTGGACTCGAAAACCTCAAAATATGAGTTAAGGGCTACTGAGATGACTCAGCCTGGCCTGATTTCAATCTTGAGGCTCCACATAGTAGGAGAGACCTGAGTCCTGTAAGTTGTCCTCTGACTTCCACATGTATCCCTAGGCTAGCTAGGCCTCTATGCATTCACATGTGCATACAAGCTCTCTCTCTCTCTCTCTCTCTCTCTCTCTCTCTCTCTCTGTCTCTCTCTCTGTCTCTCTCTTCTCTCTCTCTTTCTGTCTCTCTGTCTGTCTCTCAGTTGTAAATAAATAAATGCAAAAATTAAAAACAGAAATAAAACTATGAGTTAAGTGTGTTGAGTATTTGGTTAGTAACGAAAAGCCAATGTTAGTTAGGGGTGGTGCTTCCTCTTCAGATGTGACTATGTTCTTTGGCTTGGATACAGGCTTTTTTTGAGTCAAGACCAAGGGACCAAGGTAGTTGCGTGCTAACATGGCTTCCATCTTTCTAGTATATTTCCCATCATTTGGCATAAAATTTATTATAATTTATGAATCTATGCAATGGGTTCTTCAACAGTTTCTGAAAGAAACACAGAGAACAGTGGTTTCTGCCTGCAGGACGGGGTTAAGAACAGCAGAGGTCATTCTGAGTTGGTGTGTCTGAACTCATTAGAAGGTGCTCATCCAAGTGATCCCATACATGTCTACTGATTGCTGTTCACCGGCCATTAACATTTCTAGTGATGGTGAGATTTTCTTTCCGAGAGGATACTGTGAATAGACTCAAGGACTCAGACTTGAATATAATATTCTATGTGTATTTTCCTAAGGACATCTCCATTCCCCTCAAGTATTCTTCTTTCATCCTAGGTACCATCAGAGTATGGGTTCATTTAAAAAAAGATGCAGGCTCTAGTACTGATTGCTCTTTCTCCTCCAGTGCCAAGGATAGACCCCAGGCCTTGAACACACTAGGCAAGTACTCGTCCACTGAGCTACATTCACAGCCCTCTATATTTTTTTAAACTCAAGGTCTCATTATCTAGCCCAGGCTGGCTTTGAGCTTGCACTGTAGCCCAGGATGACTTAGCACTGGCAATTCTCCTACCTGAGTGGTAAGACTACAGGTATGTGCCATCTTATTCAGCTGGCTTTGGTTTTAGCTAGCTTTCTGACTCTGGTTAAATCTTCTACCTACCATCTTTCTTTATCCCACTTGAAAAGGGTCCCAACTAGCCAGCCAGCTTCTCTGCTTGGTCCTATCCATCATCCATCCTTCCGTTCTCTACTCCCTGCCCCACAGTTCCATGCTCTGCAGTAGAAGGCAGCTTTGGGTCATAAGTTAATCTCATTGTCACCCTTTCATGGTTGTGGCTTCAGTTGTATTGATGAAAGAAATCCACGACCTACCAAGCTATATGTTCCAGCCTCTCTACCTCTCTGTTCCCATCATCTTTGCTTTCTCCTATTCCCTAAAGAGGAGCCCTGGGTACCCACTCTTTCTTCAGACTGACCCAGCTCTTCCTCAAATCAGATTTTATGATGAGCTCTCTCTTCCACCCAGCACACTTTGCCATTTTTCACAACGTTAGATTTTCCTCTGGAGGCTTCCACTGCCCCCTCCCTCCTCCCCCCCTTCCTCCTCCTCCTTCCTCTTTCCTCTGCATCTTTGTTTTCTAACAGTTTTCCCATTTGGTATTTCAGACCAGCTTTCTGATGGTGCTATCTCTATTAGATTTCCCTGGGAACACTGTTCTCTGCCTTCACTATCCGTTGGACTTCCAACTCAGTAGTGTGATGGGGATGCACTCTCCCTCTGGCTCTCTTCTCTAGAATGTTCTATCCCTGAGGGCAGGACATTGCTTACTGTCTTGACCACGTCATCCCCCACAATGGGACAGTGTGACTGTGGAGTAGGTTATTTAATTATTTAAATAGACTTGTAAATAAAAAAGGGGGGAAGATCTCCAGTGGGTTTACTTTCTATTTTCTCCTTAGCCATAGAGCAGGGGTAATAAAACTCACCTGCTGCACTTAAACCCCATCATTCCATATAGAAAAAGCACTGTGCTGGAGTTTGAAGCCAGGGACTAGAGACCAAGGATGTGAAGTGTGTTCAGACAAGTTCCAAGGGTCAATGGCTATTCTCTAGCAGAAGGTGTGGGAAGTGAGGCCTGACTGCCTGGAGAACCCTCAGGCACTACCAACGCAGTGCCTCGGGAGCTTCTGCACCTTGCTTTTAGAGTCCCCCTGCCTTTGATTTAGAATGGAGTGTCCTTTCCGTGTGCTTGTTGAATGATCACAGGCAGCCGTGTTCTGTCCAGTGTTTTCCGTCATCATACCGCGTTGTCTCTTACATCTCACATGGCTTCCAGCTTTCCCTACAAAATCCTGATGGAGATAAACAGCTCGGATCACCAACGCATGCATTCATCTTGTTGCCCCAAAATAAGCATCTACTGTGAGCCAAGCACAAATCCAAGCCCTTTTTAATTGTTGGGGATTTTGTTCAGTGGGGCTTGGCCCCCAGCCTTGGGTGTCAGTGTTGCTTTTATTAATATGAATGGGGCCTGGAGAAATTTGGAGCAGCAGTTGGGAGTCTAGCAGTTTTCCTGTATTTGGTCTCCATGGTGTGACATCACAGGGGTTCTTTGCCCCTAAGTGACACAGGACCACCAACACCTGTTCCACTTACTCTTGCGAGTGCCCATGAGAAAGTAACGAGCAAGAGAGAACTTAGAGGAACCAGGGGCCAAAATAAAGACACAGTTATAACTGCAGAGGACCAAGTAGGGATAAAAATTGGGAACCAGTGTTGAGTAGAAAGGAAGTACCTTGGCTTTGCTGGATGCTGAGTATTTGACATCCACATTCACACCCCAAACCCCACAGTTTCCGGAGAATCCAGGAAGCTTTGCAGTTTTGCCACAACTGAAGCTATTTGTCAATAGGATCTGTTTCCAGAGCAGATCTGGGAGACTTTTTAAGGTCAATGTTTTTACTGCTCCAGCATGTATCAAACAACCAAGCATTGTGCTCCATTGCATCAGTTCATTCTGCCCCTACCTAAATGCTTCCATGTGTGTGTGGGGTAATTTGGGGGAAGTTCTGACCCTGAGGACAGATAGGATGCTCTCAGGGTCAGAGCTCCACTCTGACACATTAGATCTTTTGTTCTTTCTCATTACAGTTGGAAGTGACCCTGAGAAGTCACAGCTCCATTGGCAACCTGGGGAAAGTATCATGAGAAATCAGTTCCATCTTTCAGGTAATCAAGTGGTTCTATGTCCAGCTTGTGGACTGACACTGTCCCTGTTCATTCTGGGAGTGCCGGCCCCTGCAGAGCCCCACCACGTCAACGGTGTCTCATCTTGTTAGATGTGAAGTATCTGGTCCAAGCCTGCATCTAGAGGGACAGCATCTGTAGCAGTGAACATCCCCACTCCCCAGAGCCTCATTCCTGCTGCCTCTTCCCCAGTGTCATGGATGGCTCCCGTGGAATCTAGTTTATCTCAGCCTCTAAGCTAATAGAGTTAAACCAGCCGGTCAATTACAGCAGGCACACTGTAAGGTGTTACTGTATTCTGAGACGATGCCAACAAACGTTAAACGATTTCAGTTAACAATTTGATAGAAATTAGACATTGGGCTACTGCTGAGGTATTAACTTGTGGCACTAAATAACAGGAAATCAAGCGCTGTGATGGGCTTCAAAAAGCACCTTCATTCCAAGATGCAGGTCGATTTCTCTGTTGACCACTGCTTACTCTTTCCCAGGCTTTAAGTAAACAGCAAATTACTTCAGAATGTACCCACAAAGAAGCCAAGACCCCCATCCTCTGACACACTGATTCAGTAGCTTAGTCATCTAAAACGGTCCTTGGATTCACAATGGGGATACGCTGTCTCTCGGTGGAGAGTCCAGAGTTTCAGGAATCGTTAAGAATGTTCTTCACAGAATGTTATTGTGGTTTAATTCACTTTAGCAATTGTTTAAGTATAAACTCTTTAATTAGCCTGGGTTTATCACTGGAGTCAATTGGAAAGCTTGTTTGGATCCTAACTATGCTAGTAATTACCTGTTGACCTTGTTCAATGCAGTTAACTGAACCTCAGATCTCACTGTCTGCGTTAAAGCACCCCCAAAAAGGAGAGAAAAGCAAGGCTCTCCTTTGATAGTGAATCCCCCCAAAAAGTTGCAATACTCAGTGGATTACATGACCTTTAACTTCTGCTGGGGTTCTGAAGTCCAAAGACACTGTCATGAGACTTGGAAATGGTCCCAAGGGTCTCTGGTACAGACATGTTCCCAGACCCATCCCCTCATCCTCCTTCTACTCTCTATACATGAGGATCTAACAGTCCTAGGACCTTGTCTGGGGTCAGTGCTGAAGCTTCTGTGTTATTTTTCACAAGGGTCAGGAGTCTTTTTATAGACCAGAATCCTACATAACATCATTTTTTGCTCAAATGTTTGCCATTTCTTACCATCTTTAAAGTTCTTCTTTCTATTCAGTTTAACGTCTCTGAGGCTGGGTAGTGGCTCTCCTATCATTAGTCAGAGCTACTTAGTAGATTCTTTCTTAATGTCACACACACAGAGTAAAGGTGCCTCCTTACAACTGAGGTCATTGAAGAGTACATGACTTAAAGAATTATGTGCCTATTATGAGCTAGACTGTCTTCTGGGTGAGGACCAGAACAACACAACCCTTACTAGAAGTATTAACATCTCACCAGGGCAAGAGCTTTCCAGAATAGGAGAACAGCTGTGATTCCAGAAATGGGAACAGTGGGTTGAGGTGGCATAGCCCTTATATGCATAATTCTTTAAATATGTGCATATGGGATAGACAAATATTTTTCTAAACATCTTCTCTGCCAGTCCTTTATTATTCTTTTAAAACCAAATCCCTCATTTACTTCTATCAAGGATTGTATTCATTTTCTAGGTTACTTCCATGGCTTCAAACAAGAGCAATGCATTTCCTCACAGTTCCATGGGCTCCATGCCTGAGATAAAGGTGTCGCTAGCAGGGTTGCACTACTCAAATGAATGAAGGAAAAAAAAAGCCTCACGTGTTTATCAGGACTTACTGGACATTTTTGGTTCTCTCTTTGACTTGGAGACACATCACTGCAATCTGTTTCCATGATCACGTGTTCTCTCTGTGTGTCTGTGTCTCTCCTGTTCTGAGGCCTCCAGGTATATTATGACCCACTCTGAGTCAGTATAACTGCATAGCACAGTGATGAAGAATTAGCTCAATCAGATCTGTGAAGACCCTAGTCCCAAATAGGGTCCTATTCGCAGGTACCCAAAGTTCAGATTTCAGTTTTTTGGGGGGTTGGTACAGTTTAACTCATATAAGATATTTTAATTATATCACAGGACAATGTCCACAAAGGGATTTGATGCAAGTTTGAGAACAAAGGGTCCAAAGCCTGGTAGCATACGTAGCATATAAGATTATTTGCCTAATATGAACAGGGCCATTTTCTGAGTGAGTTCCAAAACAACACACTCTTCACTACAAGTATTTACATCTCACCAGGGCAAGAGTGTTGGAGCATTTCAAACATATCTTTACATTTTTTTCCTACCAAGGACAAAAGCCAAGAGCTCATGTTAAATGCACTTTTTCTTGTTTCTTGTTGGCTAAAGCGATGTTTTAATGTTAAAGTGAAAGCTTGATCTTGATAAAAGCATATAACATTATCAACACATTTAGATTAAGTCAACAAACGTGACAGTCAGTAGCCCTACCTTTGAACCATGTGAGTGGCAGTCAACTGAAGAATTTCCAGTAACTTAGCAACCAGGGCCATTGATCATTGTGATGGTGAATATTTTTATCTTAAGATTTATTGTGTGTGTGTGTGTGTGTGTGTGTGTGTGTGTGTGTGTGTGTAAGCAAGAGCATATATGCCCACAGAGAGTATCAGATCCCCTAGAGCTGAAATTACAGATGGTGAAGGCACCTGATGACTTTGTTGGTGACCTAACTCTGGTCCTCTGATAGAGCTGCAAATCCTCTTAGCCACTGACCCATCTCTCTGGGTTCAGTGATGGTTCATCTTGCTTACCAACTTGACTGACTTTAGAATCACCGAGGATACATACCTCTGAGAGTATCTGTGAAAGTATCTGAGATGTTTCAGACAGTGAGTGAATGTGGGCACCGACATTCTATAGGCTGGAAGCCCAGAGTGAGTAAAATGGAGGACATGAACTGAACATTCACATTCCACTAATATGTATGTCCTGTGACCAGCTGCCTCACACTCATGCTAGGACATGTTACCCACCATGCTGGGGCTATGTTCCTTCTCAAGTTGTACATAATCCCTTCTCCCCTAGTGTTCTTTCTAAGTATTTGACCACAACACCAAGGAAAACCATACTATTGGTATTAAAATAAATGACTCATCCTTTGTGTGTATTCTCTACTGCCCCCTTTGAAAGCAATCATTAAACAACAATAGTCAAAGTTCCAGGTGCTATGCATTAGGTATTATATTATATGGCTTAAACTTTTTCTGAGCCCATCAGCTATCCCAATAGTAACTCCAGTTACTACTCTCCCTTTATTTTAAAGGAAAATGAAGGTTAGAAATGGTTTTATGTCTTGCATATGGGTCACAAGACTGGTGGTCGGTGAAGATGAGGTCCAGCAGGCTCAACTCTAAGGTAAGTCTTTAACAGGGAAGTTATACTTCAGAAAAAGAGAACAGAGGTCTAGACACATCAGCTAGAATATTCTAGACTTGAGAAGGAGCCCTGTGTTTACACAAGACTTCCTCAACATTCACAGCCCTGTGAAATTTCTCAACATGGCATCTGGTCTTGAACCCCAGTCCCAACTCTAAGAGTCCACAGTCTGGTTGGTGAAGGTTAGGTGTTCTGACATTGCCTAGTGGATGCTGACCTCTGGGAATCCTAGACCATCCAGGTTGTTTCATCATGGCCACAGAAGCACTTAAACTTGCAAAATTGTTTTCATGTACCTAAGGCATTGCTGTAGAGCTGGTCTGCTCTGACTCTATGGAGAGAAAGACCCTAACTATAAAAATAAAAGGAAGAGAACTATGAAGTTGAGAGGAAAGCAGGGGATGCTGTCTGGAGAGAAGCCTGAGGAGGAGAATAGGGAGTGGATACCAGCAAAATCTGTTACATACATGTGTGAGATCTCAAAGACTATATAAATAAAATACAGCTGAAAGCACTCACGAGCCAGTCACTTTTCTGATATTAATAGTGTAGATTCTGAAACTGGTCAGTCTGATCTCCTGAACCACAATCCTTTCAAATCTTTTGGATTCTCTCCCAAATTCTGAGTCGACTAACTCTGTCTCAGTGTTGAAAGGCAACTGTGTGGATGGATATTTCCCGGGTCTATGCTTTCATAGTTTATGCAGCTAGTACCCTGTAAACTACACAAGCTTTTGAAAAGTTCTGAAACCTGGCCTTAGGGTCACATAGAAACACCGAATGTGTTGCGCTCAATGATCAGCGACTGCCATGTACACAGGAGAAGGTAACCTTAGGCTGACACTGGTTACCCCAGATACTTGCCCTAATTTATACATCGTGAAAATGGAGCATGCTATTTTGAGGGAAATGACCTCAGGACAGTGGTCAATTCTTTATACATTTCATTTATTCCCTCAAAGTTCATCATGGCTCCCGGATTGGCGCAAAATCGGCTTTCCCAACTTTTTATCTGTGAGAGTGAGGAGAGCCTGGCAGATGCATGGGGTTCTGCTTTCTTCCTGCTACCTCCACTAGCAATAGGCAGTAGAAGCTTCTGTTGCTCCTCAGATGGCTCCATTGCAGCTGAGGATCGCCCCTTTTCTCTCTGAGGAGGAAAGTGTCACCTGTGCAGGACCTGTACTGGGACCACCAGTCTCACAGGTTCTCAGACAGAGAGGAGCACAGGTGTGGAGAATCCAGCTGAGGTTGCTTTAAAGCTCTTACCTGGGAAAGTTGCCCTCAGCAAACACATTTGTTGCTCATACATTATCTGTTGGCCATCGACTCAGGCAGCCATCTGTCAGTATGGCACCGTGCCTGGTCCATTAAGCCTGCCTGCCAATCAACGGCAAGCTCCTGTTGCAGATTGTACCTTCTGGGGACCCTTCTCTCCAGCTCCCCTGGGGGAAGGATGAGATCGCTAGCAGCTTCAATGTTCTAGCCCTTGGAGGATCGGTCCTCAGTGTGGGATGAGAAATGCTTTTTCTTGGAGTCCAGTCATAGCTGAGACTCAGTATTTGGGGAAAGAGAGAGATGGTAAAATTGAGTCTATACTTGAATTGGGTGGGATCCTGCCTGTTTGCACTGGGGTATAGATCTATCTATGTATCTCCATATCTACATATCTCTCTATCTCTATCTCTCTGTTTCTATCTCTCTATCTCTATGTCTATCTATTGGTGCTATATCCCCCTCACATTAATAGTGAGTGTAATGAGGTAGAGAAAGGAGACAACCAGTTACCTACACCATCCATAATAAGTTAGATGTTTTTATTTTGCTCTGTTATTTAAATCTGAAATGTCACCCCAGGCTTGTGTTTGAATATTTGATCTCCAGCTGGGTACACTAGTATGAAAGGCTATGGAAGCTTTAGGAGATTGGGCTTAGATGTTAGATGTAGGTCTCCAAGGGCAAGCCTCTGACTATCATACCACCGTGTTTCCTTCCTGGCTCAGTGTACCAGCCTTGGCACACACTCCTAGTGCCATAATTTTAGCAGCTCCATCCTGGTTTTCCTGCCACTTTGGACTGAGCCCCTCCAAAACCATGCACTAAGATAAATCTTTCCTCCTTTAAGTTGTCTCTGTTGGATTCTATGGCTATACTCCTCTCTACTTCTATGCAGGATTTGCAGGAGCCAATGGAATCCCAAGTGTCACTGCATCTTGCTATCAAAGGCCCATGCTCAAGTCTTGTGGTATTTCAGGCCCCCAAAGATGCTAGGTCAAGCAAAGGTGGAAGGTGGAAGATGCTCCAGTGTGCTGGAGTGGTGTGGAGTCAGGCATATTGCAGAATGTCAAGAAGTGTTCAGACAGTAAAGATTCCCTCATAGAACAGTTCTTTGAAGGAAATGTGATGTTTTTGTTTACAGTATAGTTTGGAGTCAGGCTTCATTCTACACTATTGAGAGGTAGCGCTAAGCATGATTGGTCAGCTCTCTGCCCACACAGAATTTTTCTTGTATCAGGGACTAGGGAGAAAAGACTAAATGAGTATGTGATGGTACCAATGAGATCAACCTTCTCTACCCTTTTCTTGATCCTGTGGAAAATAATGAAGTGTGGAAACTTGAAAACATATACTAGATGAGATTCTTTCATCTGGGTTTTCTGAGTGGTTTCCAAACACACACACACACACACACACACACACACACACACACACACACACACACCAATCTACACTCACATGCACACATGCCATCCTCTTGCACATGGAATGCCCTTAAAGTGTACATTTATTTTCCTGCAAAAATCTGAAGCTAGACCAAGGGGATCTAATGAGAAACATGATGATTCCCTAGTTTTGTTTTTCTGTTGCTGTGGTAAAACAATGACCAAAACCAACTACGGGATAAAAGGGTTTATCAGTTTGTTTCCCCTGGCTTGCTCAGTAATCGTTTTTATATCTCCCAAGACTACCTGTCCAGGGTTGGCAACACCCTTGGTGTCCTGGACCCTCCCACACAAATCATTAGTGACCCCCAGAATGTCCACAGGCCAATCTAACAAAGACAATTCCTCAACTAAGGTTCTCTCACCCCAGGTGATTTTGTGTCAAGTTGACAAAATCTAACCAGCCCATTGATCTTGTAAAAAGTTCAGAGATGCCCCAGTTTTATAGGGAGCTCATCATGTTCTAGTGCCTGAAATAAAAGCATCTGAACATTTGTTGTTGATGATGATGATGATGATGGTGGTGATGGTGATGATGATGACTCTTTTCTGCATCTCGGGAAGAATTGTGGCTTCTGGTCCTATCCTCTCCATATTGACCTTGGAATATCTCAGTGGTGGAGAATCAGGATGTTTAAGGTAAACAGGAGGAAAAGGAAGAAGATTACACTTCACTTCTACAATTCCATCTACCTTAAAGATGGCACAATTCATGGACCACGCCACAACATGTGGAACTTCACTCAGGAAAACAACTTTCTACGGGACCGTTGGCTGATCTCCTCTCTGAAATATGAGGACCACTCTGACTTGGCTCACCAGCAGCCCATTATGGTGGTCAGTTTGTCATACTGGATGCTTCTCATCACAGCCAGAGGAAGACAGAGGAAATGTCCATGAAGTTCTGCACAGGGATTAATCACTTGCAGAAAAGCAAGTAAGGCCTGAACTTGAAGCTGCTTTTACTATGCTGAGATGGGAGCAGATCATGGGCCTCAGGCAGGTTGCAGTGTGGATGGTGGCAGAGACTTCCTGCTTGATAAAGATAAGCCCTTGTCAGTTTCAGCGTCAGTATATCAACACCTACATCAAAGTGGGTACTCAAGGATATTGATATAATGAGTGGATGAATGAAGGTTTTCTGCCCCAAATGAAGTAAATATGGTAAGAGTGTTGTTGGCATTGCTCTTCCTGTGGCAGAGGAATGGGTAGTGTAGTGGGCAGGAGGGAATTAATTTGAATCATGATTCCAGTCCTGGTTGCAAAACCGTAGCATGAATCAAATTGCCAATGATATAAAACAAGGTTTATCTGTGTCTGAGAACATGAAGAGGCAAAGCCCTGAAAGATCTGAAAAGCTTCATATTATACCACCTGTCAGAGGAAGCCAATTGTTAATAAGCATCAAAAGATTCAAATGTGTGCACTAGTTTAGCAAGGTCCAGCTGAAACGGAACATCAAAAGGTTCAGAATTTATTCTAGCAAAAGAGCTGGGATGGGCATGAATGTTTTAACAGACAGATATTTTTGAAATCTCCTTCAACATCCCACAATATTGACTGGCAAAGTAAATTGGGGTCTTTTCATACCCAGGAATACCATGCAGCTATTGAAATGTCACTGTAGATACATATTTGTTAAGATTGACATGCTTGCATTTAGTAGTAGTAGGCTAGACTACAGATAACAGAAAAGAAGATTGTATGGCTGTAAAACTTGTACTTTATTTTAATTTGTGTTTTTGTGTATTCAGTTTAGAATTCTGACTAGATCTAAGGACAACCACCTTCTAAGGGATGATATGGCTATTAGAGGTTATTGTGCTGTGGGGACTCTGCCTCTTTCAGGATTTCATGGCTAGGTCAATGCCATTTTCACAAGAGTGGGTTCTCTATAAAAAAGTGAGGTTGGTTCATTTTGTCTTTCATGCTTACTTCCTTTAACTCTTCTATATTCTGCCATGGTATGATGCAGAAATAAGACCTTATCATATACTTGAATTTGGAACGTTGATCTTGGTCTTTCTAGTTTCTGGACTGTATGGCATAAACTTCTGTCTGTTTACTGTGAATGTCATAGTCTGTAGTATTTTGTCCTAGCAGCACGAGATGGATGAAGCTAACATCTCTCTGATATGAGTCTGGGCTATCACTGGTCTAGTCCTTTGAGAAAAGACTTTGCAGATTTCTGTTTGGTGAGAAGTGCAGAGTCCTTGGCACCCAGGAGCCATGAAGAGCTGTGTGCATGGATGTCTGCTGTGCCCTTTTCCTGATTCACAGAGAATAAGTTGGTTTTCCACCAAGTTGAGAGTTGTTCTACTTTGGGTGGTATGTGAAAACTCAGGTAATGCTTTGAGGGCTCCAGACAAGGGATGAGTCTGGGACTCAGAAGGGCCATGGCTTTTAGTTGGCGATTTCAATTCTGGTCAAGAAGCATACACACACACACACACACACACACACACACACACACACACATACACGTACTTATATGTGTATACACCCAATACCACAAATAGTAAGTGAGAAACATAATGGAGAGGATGAACCAGGTTTGTTTTAGAAGCTCCCAGCATATCCCCATGTATAACCCTGTGTGTAAGCTCAGAGTCACCCGGAAGTGTTTGCAAATATTTTTTTTACAAGTCCTTATTTACAGTTCCCTATGGAAGTGAGGCAGCCTTTGCTAATTCCTATGGACCCCAAAGCAAGAACATACCACCAGTCTTACAGGATCACTCGATTCAGTCACATTAGATAGGCAAACATCCCTTTAGTCCCAGCTTTGCAAGACCATGGCTCCAAGCCAAAGTAACTAGCAATAAGTGTTATCTGGGATTACTTCAGGAAAGAGATTCTGGGAAACTTGTAGAGTATGAGAACCAGAGGATCTTGCAAAACTGAAGTCAATACAGAGAAATAGTCAATGTCAGGCAGGAGAGTCCTGACTCACTAGAAAGGAGAGAGATACACTCAGAATGCCCTTGAGGGAGATTATAGAAGTTTATCAGTGCATATGTCTAAAAGGCAACCCTCTCTTTGCTGGTTTTAAACATAGATTGCTTAGATTTTTATTTTCACTAGGAGTATTTAAAGCTAAAACCAGAATTAATCATGGGAGTGATTTTTTAGTTCATAAGAAGTGGCCAGTAACTTGAGTGAACCCTGTAACTCCCAGAGTAAGAACCACAACCAGGATAAAAGACTGAGTCTAGGAGCAGGAAAGCTGTGAGTCTGATGAGCTTAAATATCCTATCCTCTCTGATTGCTGGCAGGTTAATGGATTCCTAGTGGCTCTGCAAAATGCTTGCCTCTGCCACTCCCTGCATCTACATTATCCAACAGTCTCATCACCCAAAGTGAGACAATGCTGTATCTTCATGCTTTTATTGATCTATCTAGAAGTAAAACAAAACAGAATATGGTTGACCCAACTTAGGTCAAGTGCTCATCTAATGTCTGAACAGCTGATTGAGTGACTAAGCCATGTTGTAGTTAGACTCAAGTCTCTTGGAAAATAATAAAAAGAGCGTATTCCACAAGAGGGAGTGAGGAATAGACAGAAATGATTAGCGGTGTCTCCAATACATTCACCAAACAGGAGAGGCAAAGGTGTTAAGCTCAAATCCTAGATAGTAGATTCTAGGAAGACAGGAGTCTGTGCACCCTGGCCCTTTCCATGACTTCTCTATTTATTTCCTCACTCCTTTTCTAATTACTACCAGCAGAGCAATCAATATAAGGTTATCAACAATGGGGACAAGTTAATTAAGATGAGAAAATTAATCAGCTAATTAAGTGGCCTTTTCCCAGAAGGTGACCCTGCCAAGGTGTTTCTGACATCAGGTCACATCAACTTGCCTCTGTGCTACACAGAGAAACCATGGTAAATGTGGATCATGCCAGTCTGAGTCAAAGGTGACACTGATCTTATTAGTGGGCACTTGATTTCTCTGGTAAGTAGTAAGTACATATTCTGATTTACACTTCCAATAGCCTATTCTCAGTCTCACCATACCTTTGTTCTGATGGCAGACATGGACATTAATAAGCCGTTCTTTCCATTTACTCCTGACACTTCAGTCTGTCATCGGTATTTCAAGTTTGAGAGTTTCTGTTGCAGCCTCTCTTGCAGCTAGGAAATAGCAATATGAGTAGTTGGAAATCATCAAATGGTCCTTCAGTGGTTTTTGTTTTTTTTTTTTGAAGAGGCTGATGACCCTGCCTGAGGACATGTTCTTTCTATTTCTGTTTATGTATTTTACAACTTCCATTTGGTTCTTTTAAAAAATAATTATCTATTTCTTCGCTGAGGGTTTCTATTTCTCTTATGTGTTTTAAGAGAATTTATGATCGTTGAAGTATTTTTATGATGACTACTTTAAAATCCTTCTTAGATAATTCCAACAAGTTATTCAGCCTTAGGTTTAGTGACTATCTTTGCCCATTCAAACTGTGTTTTTCCTGGGTTTTGATATGATGCACTTGATTGTGTCCTGGACATCTGGGTTATTATGTCAGGACACTCTTGGTCCTCTTCTAATCTTTTATTTTCCCAGTCAGTCACTCTGTTTAGCTTTAGCTCAGAGCTCCTGCTTACTATTGTGGTCTACAGTTCGAGTAACAAGTTAATTTTAAGAGTGAATGCAGTATTGTTTCGATCTGCTGCACATCTCGTGTTGTCGGACTTCCACTAAATGCTAGGGAGCTGAAAGAGAGGAGAAAGGGTTTCCCTAATCTGTAGAGGAGAAGGAGGTAGTGGCAGAGGACAGTTCCAGCTCTGTGAAGGAGAGCATGCTTTCTGGCTGATTAGTTTTTTAACATTTCTAATAATTTAATTTCTCATAATTGTACATATGTTGAAAGCATGCAGCCTGGTATTTCAGTACAGGGACACTAAGTGTAGTGACCAGTTCAGAGTAATTAGTATATCCACTACCTTAAACATCTGTCATCTCTGCAGAAACATGGAACATCCTCCCTACTAGCTCTTTTGTAATATACAATTAATTGTTGCCAGCCATCATTACGCTAGTGCACTGTAGAACATTAGAAGAAGGGGAGGGGAGGGAGTTCAGAAAGAAAGAACATAGGAACGGATGGGAGGTAATTATTTAAGAAATCATGCATGAAAATTTCTAAGAACTACAGGGCATTAATCATCAGAATGAAAGACCCCAACAAGTTCTAGCACAGTAAGTAAAGAGGACAAACAAACACACATACAAACACACACATCTACCCACACACACACAATTATACACGTACATACATACAGACACAAATATGCATACACATATACCAGCCCCCCAACACAAATATATATGCACCATCCCCTCCATCAAATACACATACACACCCACCACCCTCATAAACACACACACACACATATGTACATACACATAGAGAGACACAAGCACACACACATACACACACACACACACACACACACACACACAGCCTTATTTTGAAATTTTAAAAACTAAAGTGGACTAGGGATGTAGGTCAGCAGTTGAGCATTTGCCTAATGTGCAGGGCTGCGAGTCTGATGCCCATTACTGACCAATGCAGAGCCTTTAAAAATAGAACATGAAGAGCCAGTCCTTTATCCAGCTGCACTCCTGTTCCCATTAACCATCCTCTTTCCATCCCTTTTCCCCTTCCTGGACTCTGGTAATTTCTGTTCTAATTCCTACCTCTATGAAATCAATATTTTATATTACATTTAAGTGAGAACGAATGCTCTTCATCTTAGTGCTCTTAACTTATTTAATTTGACACAATAAACTCCATTTCTATCCATGTTACCACAAGTGACAATTCAGTCTTTTATGGCTGAACAGCATTCTATTGTGTGTATTCAAGGAATTTTCTTTAAAAATTCATTTATGGGTGAATACTTTAATTCCACATGTTGACATTGTTAAAAGTGGCCTGCCACTTATTTTTGGTAGCAAAAGACCACAGAAACCTATTCTTGTAGACTAGAATACATTATACCAACTTTGAATAAAATGTCACTGTGTTTCTTATCTAAAAGGAAAAAAATCTATCTTGTTCCAGCCATTAACACTCGTATTTTCTGGCATATGTGAAAGTAGTTACTAATTGAGAAAGGATGGAAGGAAAGAATGAAAGAAGGAATGAAAAAGGAAACAAAGTAGAAGAAAATGGAAGAAAGAAGAAAGGGAGGGGAGTACTAACTGTGGTCTCCAAAGTAGCTTGGTTCCTGTCTCCACCTGAGTAGTCTACTTCCTCCTGTGCATATGGCCTGTACTTCCTTCTTTGCTTCCTGCATCCTTACCTCTAGGTCAGAGACTTTCCAGTGGGAAGGGCAGAGTGTGGTAAGGAACATACACACAAATTCACATACACACCCCCAAACTCCAACAGATATGCATACATACCACCACCAACAACCACACACAGACATATATACACCTACACACCCACACACACAGTAGAAAGGACAAAGTGTGGGAAGAGACAGATTGACTGGGCTTAAAGAACTTAGATTCTAGTAAGCTTAAGTCTGACTCCCAGCTTCATTACCAGCTGACTTCGTGACCTCATGTGTGTTATTTCAATTACAACTAGAAAAAAAAAAGGTAGTAGGAACTAAGAGATGGCTCAGAAGTTAAGAGTACTTGGTATTCTTTTAGAAGACCTAAGTGCAGTTCCTAGCACTCATTGGGTGTTTCTTAACCACTGTGACTCTATCTTAAGGGGACGCAGTGCCTTCTTTGGATTCTAAAGGCATCCAACCATACACAGATGCACTCATATGCACATTGATTTAAATAAATAAATGATACAGATAATATTACTAGTAAATTGATGTTATCATGAATATTTAAAACTGTGTAGCACACAGGGCCTATGGTATCATCATGGCCAACGTTGTCATCATCATCTACCCATTGCAACATGGAAAGTTGCTCTACAAGAAATGAGTCATACAAAACACAGCACAGAAACAATCAGAGCTATGTATGTACCATGCTTGCTATGATCCAAACATGACTGGATCTCTTGTGTTGGTTCACTTAACTCACAAGAACTAGTGAGGTGGCTGTTATCTTTCCTCTTTATGGCCAAAATAATCATCCATCCACCCATGGATAAAGACACCTGGAAGGCACTCACTGGGTTCTTATTCTACTCTATGCCTGTTCTCTATTAGGTGCTTCTGATGACTAATCTTGGTTGTCAGCTCCTCAACTAAACAAGAAATTAACTAAAGCCCAAGCTGTTGGGCACTTATGTGAAGGGTTTTCTCAATAAGGCTATTCAAAGAAGGAGAAGTAGTCCTGAGTCTGGGCCATTCTTATAGAAACCCACAAAAAGGAGACATGAGGGAAGCAAGCTCTGATTTCTCTCATTTGCCCCCATTCTTGCTATCAAGTACATCTACTCTGTTGCTGCAGCCAGGATTCAATCCAGCATCTTTGGGATTCCAACATAGACTGAATCCCAGCAGCTCTCTAGGAATCGTTATGGACTCCAATGCCAGATTGGGATGTGGGCTGAATGGCTACTAGATTTTCAGCCTTTCTTTTGTGAGTCAGCCATTGTTAGACTACCCAGACTGTAAGTTACTTCAATTAACTCTACATATATGCATCCACTTTGTCAGTTCTATTTCTCTGACTAGCACAACACTATTTACACAAAGATATGAGAAACATGTTCATGCCATCTAGGGCAGCTAGTGTCCGTGCAAGAGGTCCATGTGTGAAAATGTGCCCTCAGCATGCAGAGACACAGTGAACATGTGTGTATGAAGTCAGATTTTGTGTGCACCAGACAGGAGACAGTTCATTCCAGAGGAACAGAGGCATAGACCCACAACCTGGAAAGATCATTCTACATATCCCTCCAAGGTCCATTTTCTAATAGAATTTCCCTGTTCTATTGTGGCAAAGAAACATGGCTTCACACACTTAAAAACAGTATCCATTGGAGGGTTGGGTTTCAAGGACCCCTGAGAATATCACATCCTGGAATTCTCAAATTCCTCATTTAAAATATCACTGTATTTAACTGTCCCTTCTGGAGACTTTACATTGTGTCTAAGTTACTCGACACACCTGATACAGTCAGAGTTCTATAAATGTTGTTTAGGGAATAATGACAAGAATAATGTTTGAGCATGCTCAATGCTGACACTGTCATGGCAGCCACATAGGGTTAACTATACCATGTCGCCAATGAGATGGCATTTTACTCCTGTCATGATTGGGTCAGGATTGGCTCTCAAAGTTCAACATGACCAAGTTCAAAGGGTGAAGCAGAAGCAGAGAAGAGTTAACTTCTGTCTCTCTAAACCCCAGGGTTAAACCTACTATTGGTCCCCGCACCAAACAGATGGCCAATCAAAAGGAGTTTTTTGAACAAAGTCCTTATTTACAGCCATGGCTATTGTGTAGGAAGATACCTCTTGTGCTCAACAGTCACAGTCCAATCTCAGGTAGTTACCATTTATGGGACATGAATTAATTCATACTACAAGGAAAAGAACTATTATAGAATGAACATTGTCCTGTTCATACCCCTTACACAAACACACAGATCTAATCAGACTTTTATTTGGTTATTGAGTTTTCTTATGAGGAGTCACTGACAACACTGAGACACATCTTGTTAACCAGAGACATCGCTGTTTCTACACCCCCTCCCCACCAGAAGTATAGAACATTCAGGGCAAGCAAACCCTCACTGTCAATCAAAGAAAGCAAGTACTGGTAGAGAGCGGGGACTCTTTTTCTACAACATTCTGTGCTCAAATGCTTGCTCCCCCCACCCCCAGTTTTGTGTAGCATTTTCTGGCAGAGTGGAAGGTCTATTCACCCACCCTTCATTCTGAAAGAAGAGTCAGTAGAATTCTCTGTGAAGGCAGAGCTGCTATTGCTGCTGCTGGTGACTGAACCACGTCAAGTGCTGCGAACATGAAAATGGATGAGGTCAGCACCATCCGAGGGACACGAACATAGATATTTATGTAAGAGGCAGTGAAATTTGTCTGCAATTAAGTTTTTCAAAACTCTCGAATCTGTTGTTTAGCGGTTTGAAGCAGATGTTGAAAGGTTTATCCTGGAGTCTGTCTTTATTGATAGGCTGTCTTTTGATCTGCCGCCAAAGGAGAAATCTGGATGTTATTTGGGATTTGGAAATTTCCTTTAAATAAACATATTAGTTAAGTATGTAAATCTGCTTAGCATCACTTCGAGCATATTGCCTGTGTTGGAAACATCTGGGACCCTGTGTCAGCCGACTTATTAATTCACACTTAGTCCCTGCTTCACCCGGGTTATTGCTGAATATTGTTATCTTGATTGCTTAAGTCAGCGGTGTCTTGACAACAGTTTCAAGTTTTGAGGTTTAAATGGTGACTAGTGAGAAACTCACTAAGCAAGGCCTGTCTGGGTCTTTCAAGATGGATTTCGGAAATTAATTGTTAACAGTTGGGATTATGAGTATTAGGGATCTGTGTTATTTATCCGAACCAGCCAGCATGTAATTCTGGGAAAGGGATTATATTCACCGATAAGTACCAACGTGAGGTCATTAATATAACTCTGTGTCATAAAGCTCTCCACTCCCTGGAAGCATCTCTTCTTCTGGTTGAAATGATGCTCAGTTGACTTCATCTTTTAAGTGATGGGCACATCGCTTTGTCTGGTGGGCTATGGTGTAATAAACAAAGGCAGCCACATACTCTTATGAGTCAAGGTGACTTGGCACAAAAACCAAAAACAAACAACAACAACAAAAATGGAGAGCCTTCTGCTTCTCACGCGCTTTGGCTGAGAAAATGGGAAATATGGGTTGAGTACATATGGAGAGCCCTTTAAAGAATGAAGACTGTAGCCAAGGATGAAATGGTCAACACAGTCTTTGCATAGCAGGCTAAATTAAGTGGCAAGGCTCAGGAGCCATGACACGCATCTGTGTGCACAGGTCTCTGTGAGTCCTTATGAAGCTTCCAAAAGACTTATTTATATAGTGGAAGGAACCAAGGAACTATGGTAGCACATGGTGTGGATTTTTTTCTGTGACTAGGACACGCTATCAGGGTTGGAACATGAGTGAGCAAAGGTGACAGGTTCCCAGTTCATTGCTATAATGCACTGATGGTCCCAGTTTGTTCAGAATGGAAAGAGCTGAAATACAAATGAGAAGAGTATACTATTAACCCTGGAGTCCAACCATCATGGAGCTCATAGTGCTGGTGGAGTCTAGCTCATGTCTTCTCTGTGACTCACACAACCTTCATCTTTGTCCACTCTGTGGAAGTGGTATGCCTTGTACCCTGGGTTAGCTGGGCTTCTGGACATTGACAGAGCTGCCTGTCCTTCAGAGTTATGGGCAAGAGAAAGGACACCTGTCTGAGGCAGGAAAAGTTGGAGTCAGCAGACGAACTACCAAGGTGCTCCAGTGACTTCCCACAGATTCAGAGCAGTCAGAGTGAGGATTCTCATTGTCATGCCTTCCCTGCATGTGTTCGTGAGGATGTTCTGACTGCCATGAGGCTGGCCCTCTTGCCTTCAGGATACTGGCTCTCACAGTGAGTGCTCTCAAAACAGAGATGAATCTAATGCTATGTGGTCATGAAGGGAAGGTGTGAGCAAGTGGTCTGCATGGTGTGTAGGAGGGAGAGGTGTGATATTTGTGGAAAATCAGCAACTAGCTGTACTAATTGTAGCTGTTCCTTCTCTGGTCACTGTGATAAAGTAACTGACAGAAGCACGGTTGAAAGGTGAAAGGTGAAAAGGATTTATTTGGGGTTTCAGTTCCAGGTGATATAGTCTATAACAGTCAGGAAGGCATGGTGGCAACAGGAGCTTTCAACAGCTTGTCCTATTGTGTCTGCAGTTCAGCTCCTGTTGTGGTCTGAGTAGGCTCAGGTATTTAAACACACAGCCCCTAGTTTGTGGTGCTATTTGGGGGGATGTTATGAAATCTTTAGGAGGTGCAGCCTTGCTGAAGGACGTACTCGAGTGGAGCAAGCTTCTTCGAGAGTTCATAGCCTCTCTCCACTTCCAGGTCACCGCATGCTTATTTGTGGTTAAATATGTGAGTTCCCAACTTCCTTCTCTGGCTACCTGCTGCCATGTCTCTGCTGCCACTGCAAACTCTCCCCGTGGAACCATAAACACAGTTAAGTACTTTCTTCTCCATGTTGTCTTGTCTTGGTTATGGTGATTCATCACAATGAGAGAAATATGACCTATACAAGCTTCTGTCTCCTCTTTATTCAGTCTCAGATGCCAGCCCATGGAACACTACCACCAACATTTAGGGGAGGTTTTCTCACATCAACCAACTTAGATTATCTTAGATATCTTAGATAGACATGTTTGGACATTTATTGCTCTGGTGATTCTAAACCCCATCAAATTAACAATGGAGATTAACCAACACAGTGGCTTTTATTTTATATCTATATTGCAGCAATTACAAGGCACTCCCCACCCTGCCACTGAAGACACACTGGAGTCTGTACTTGCTGGACTGTCAGGAAAGTGACCCCTGCAGCACAGTGCAGCTTCCTATGAGCTTCCCCACACTGCCGCCTTTTATTATGAGTCCTGAGGAATATGAAAATTCATGAAGCACAAACTCAAAAACTAAGGACGTAATTGTCATAAGGAGAATTAATATTTTATTTTAAGAAACAAGTAAATGAACAGAAGGAACACTACCCAACTCGTTCTATGAAGCCACAATTACACTAATACCAAAAGCACACAAAGATCCGACAAAGAAAGAGAATCTCAGGCCAATCTCTCTTATGAATATCGATGCAAAAATACTCAATAAAATTCTTGCCAACCGAATCCAAGAACACATCAAAACGATCATTCACCACGATCAAGTAGGCTTCATCCCAGGGATGCAGGGATGGTTCAATATAAGGAAATCCATCAATGTAATCCACTACATAAACAATCTCAAAGAAAAAAACCACATGGTCATCTCATTAGATGCTGAGAAAGCATTTGACAAAATTCAGCATCCTTTCATGCTAAAGGTCTTGGAAAGATCAGGAATTCAAGGCCCATATCTAAACATAGTAAAAGCAATTTACAGCAAACCAGTAGCCAGCATCAATCTAAACGGAGAGAAACTTGAAGCAATCCCACTAAAATCAGGGACTAGACAAGGCTGCCCTCTCTCTCCATATCTTTTCAATATAGTACTTGAAGTTCTAGCTAGAGCAATTAGACAAGAAAAAGAGGTCAAAGGGATACAAATTGGAAAGGAAGAAGTCAAACTATCACTATTTGCAGACGATATGATAGTATACATAAGCGACCCAAAGAACTCCACCAGAGAACTCCTACAGCTGATAAACGACTTCAGCAAAGTGGCCGGATATAAAATCAACTCAAGCAAGTCAGAAGCCTTCCTATACTCAAAGGATAAGCAGGCTGAGAAAGAAGTAAGAGAAATAATACCCTTTACGATAGCCACAAACCATATTAAGTATCTTGGCGTGACGCTAACCAAACAAGTGAAAGATCTGTATGACAAGAACTTCAAGTCTCTGAAGAAAGAAATTGAAGAAGACCTCGGAAGATGGAAAAATCTGCCATGCTCATGGATTGGCAGGATTAATATAGTAAAAATGAGCATCTTACCAAAAGTAATACACAGATTCAATGCAATCCCCATCAAAATCCCAACTCAATTCTTCATAGAGTTAGAAAGAGCAATTCAAAAATTCATCTGGAATAACAGAAAACCCAGAATAGCTAAAACTATTCTCAAGAGTAAAAGAACCTCTGGGGGAATCAGTATCCCGGACCTCAAGCTGTACTACAGAGCAATAGTGTTAAAAACTGCATGGTATTGGTACAGTAACAGACATGTAGATCAATGGAACAGAATTGAAGACCCAGAAATGAATCCACACTCCTATGGTCACTTGATCTTTGACAAAGGAGCTAAAACCATCCAGTGGAAAAAAGATAGCCTTTTCAACAAATGGTGCTGGCTCAGCTGGAGGTCAACATGCAGAAGAATGCAAATTGACCCATCCTTATCTCCTTGCACTAAGCTCAATTCTAAGTGGATCAAAGATCTCCACATAAAACCAGACACACTGAAACTAATAGAAGGGAAACTAGGGAAGAACCTTGAACATATGGGCACAGGGGAGAATTTCCTGAACAGAACTCCAATAGCTTATACTCTAAGATCAAGAATAGACAAATGGGACCTCATTAAATTACAAAGTTTTTGCAAGGCAAAAGACACCGTCAAAAAGACAAAGCGGCAACCAACTAACTGGGAAATGATCTTTACCAACCTTACATCCGACAGAGGGCTAATATCCAAGATATACAAAGAACTCAAGAAGTTAAACTCCAGAGAGGCAAGTAACCCTATTAAAAAATGGGGTACAGAGCTACACAAAGAGTTCTCACCTGAAGAATATCTAATGGCTGAGAAGCACCTAAAGAGATGTTCATCATCCTTAGTCATTAGGGAAATGCAAATCAAAACAACCCTGAGATTCCATCTCACACCAGTCAGGATGGCTAAGATCAAAAACACAGGAGACAGCAGTTGTTGGCGAGGATGTGGAGAAAGAGGAACACTCCTCCACTGCTGGTGGAATTGCAGGCTGGTACAACCACTCTGGAAAGCAGTCTGGCGGCTCCTCAGAAAACTGGGCATGACACTTCCGGAGGATCCGGCTATACCACTCCTGGGCATATACCCAGAGACTTTACCTGCATGCAATAAGGACACATGCTCCACTATATTCATAGCAGCCTTATTTATAATAGCCAGAAGCTGGAAAGAACCCAGATGTCCCTCAACGGAGGAATGGATTCAGAAGATGTGGTATATTTACACAATGGAATACTACTCTGCAATTAAAAACAATGAATTCACGAAATTCCTAGGCAAATGGTCAGAACTTGAAAATATCATCCTTAGTGAGGTAACCCAATCACAAATGATCACACATGGTATGAAGTCACTGATAAGGGGATATTGACCCAGAATCTCAGAATACCCTAGACACAATCAGCATATCAATAGATTTCTAAAAAGATGGAAGGAGAGACCCCTGGTCCTGGAAAGACTGGATGTAGGGGAACGCCAGGACAGAGTAATGAGAGGGGGTTGAACGGAGAAAAGAGGGAGGGAAGGGGGCTTATGGGACTTTCGGGGATAGAGGAAACGGGAAAGGGGAAGTGATTTGGAATGTAAATTAAAAAAATAAAATAAAATTAAATTAAAAAAAAAAGAAACAAGTAAATGGCTAATAAAATAAAATCATATTTCATTTAATTAGCAGTTTAACAGTTGTTTCATTTTTTTCCCCCAAATATGCTTTCATTCCATTTGTTTCCATCAAGAAAGTCTTGGATTTCTACTATGTACCAAGCGGATGTTGAGAGGGGTAGCAGGTACCCAATATTACATAAGAGAGAGAAAGTCAGTATTACCTGTGGTCTGGGGGAGGAGGAGGAAGGGGGCCGTGTCTTGATCTTTACTTAGCTCCTAATTGAAAAAATGAAAAGGTCACACAGATTTTCAAGCAAAGCAAGGAAACTCCATTTCAAGCATATCAATAAAAAGGATCAGAGCTCACTGTGAGAGGGTAGTGGGCCACACGCCTCAAGTATTTAAGGCTCCTGATTATTTGTGTGGGTCTTCCCTTTATGGGGTTCAAGGGAAGGAGTTTACTTTCTAAGGGTTGCAATGAGAGCGTTTCTGTTTTGCTCAATAGACTAGACCATCATTTCTCTACTGCACACGTCCATTTCAATGACGAATCTGATTTTAGTCGCATGTACACTCGATTATGCATAAGCATAAGATGTTAAATAGGGACTTCTCATTAGGAGTTCATTCGAGAACACAATTTTGCTTTATTACACATGTGTCCAAAATGAGTCCTAGCTGGATCTGCTCCTCATAGGGACTTCTCATTAGGAGTTCATTCGAGAACACAATTTTGCTTTATTACACATGTGTCCAAAATGAGTCCTAGCTGGATCTGCTCCTCTACCCTGTACCAGGGTGTATTGGAAACACTTTTAAATAGAAGTTAAGTATGCTGGTCACTCAGAGGGGAAGAAACTGGTCCCACTCTTCAGAGAGGGGGTATGTGTAGCCTGATGCATGTGTGTGTGGGGGGGAGGGGTTGGGTTGCTAACAGGTTACTAGGCATATTGTCCAGAGAGAGACAAGTGTACATAGGATGTGCAGAGGTCAAGGAGGTAAGCTGTAAAAACATGGTTAGAATTGGGGTGTGTTCTGTGCACCAAGGATATTCATCCTTTCAGACTTCAGCAAGGGTTTCTGACCTTCACCTGAGGATATGAGGAGAGGGGATACTTGAGAACTTATAGTATAAGGTAACAGGCAGAGACAGCATGGATAACCCTCTAAGAATAGAAATAATAGTGCATACCCCTCCCCTTGTCCCACACATAAACGCACGATTTGTCAACAGTTAGTGAGAACTGGTTACTGGCTTCCATCCTGATATAGACAATAGGTCAGACAGGGCAAGACCCCACGGGTACCCAGCTTCAGGCTTTTTTAAAAATAAATAAGAATCTAATTAATAGGGATGCTGGTGTAAGTTACAGCAATAGATAGCTAGTGTCTGGGAGACCAGAGGGCACACAGAGCTGGCTCATAGACATAAGAAACCCAGGATTGGGGCAGGTATGCAGGTATCAGCTAGTGGCTGATAAACATGGAATACTTTTAAAAAGCTAGGTTTTCCACTTGTTCCTTCCTTCCTTCCTTCCTTCCTTCCTTCCTTCCTTCCTTCCTTCCTTCTTTTTTTCCCCTCAAAGTCTGTGAGTTAGCAATTTAAGCTAGACTCACTTGGGCATCTCTTCTGGGTCTTCTTTATCCCTCAAAAGTGGGGGGGTGAGTGAGCTGGGCAGCCCTGCTTCTGACAGCTTGCTGGCTGTTTGCTGGCATGACTTAGTCCTTTTCTCATGCTGTCTTGGGCTCCTACAAGGTTAATCCAGTTTTTCTGTATGATAGTTGGATTCTGGGAAAAAAAACTGAAATGCATATCACCAGTTCACTGCATTGCCCGAAAGGAGTTTCGGTGAATATTTAAGGGGACGGGAATGGCTTCCCTCTCTCTTGGTAAAGAGTCTGAAAGGATGCATCAGCAAGGGCTTACAGAAAAGCATGGGGCGGGGTCTGTACGTTTGCCTATTTCCTATCAGCGGCTTTAGTCAAGGCTGCATTTGCTTCTTGACCAGGGTCAACACCTTACTCTGATGACTTCAGCCTCAGGTTCCTTGTGGCACTACAACGGCTCCAACAGTTCCAGCTCCACACTCGAGGTTAGCATGGAAGGAACATTCATCCGCTCACTTTCCCAGAGAGCCCTTTTGCCTGTAACTAGATCATGTATAGCTCTATACGATCAAACCAATCTCTATAGCCAGGGGGACACAGTACATGAACTGTCCAGAACATGTACCCAGATGGGGCCTCTCAGGAAGTATCAAAGCTTTACATGTGGGAAGACTGGGAGCTCTCACGGAAAAAAAAAGGAACAGTTACTGTGACTGCTCAGAGGTGTGGAAGGACAACAGATACCCACAACACACATAAAAGTATGCACAATTGGAATTCCATTTGCCAAGTACATGTGAAAACCCAGGTTGTGGGAGGGGCTATGAATCCAGATTTGAAAACAGATCTTTAGATATCTTTAGACTGAACAATTTTCCTCAACACAGAGCATAGTTTGATATGATATAAGAAACACATGATCCTTCCTAGAAAGACTTTTACTTTGTAATAGAAATGTCACACTAACCAATGGCAGGCTTGGCTTCTCATGATCATCTCTGTGTAGTGGAATCAATACACTTTCAAAGCCTTGCCCATTCACCGAGGCATTATCTCCCCAAACTTTTTTGTCCCTGCTTATATTTGTCAACTTTACAATCCTTTTATTAGCAGCAAAAGCCTGGGGAAGCTACAAATAAAAGCAGGGATTACAAAAGAATTCTTATTAAAGCATGCTTTCTTTGAGACACAGCATATAATGGCCCCCATCTCTCCTTGTGAAAAGATGTGTTTTCTTGTTTAATTAGAATAGACCTTGATTCCTTTATAAGACAAACAGAGCAGCAGGATGGCAGAGGCTACAGGCTCCAAGAAAGAAGGTGCACTTAGCTCATCTCTGGTCCACTCTAGTGTGTTGTGGTTGGTGAAGTGTTCTGTCATATCTGGGAGCGGATGTATGCATGAGCACTGTGTTCCCATCACAGTAATTGGTCACAGTCTGTCTTCCTTGCTTTTTTGTTATTGTTGTTATTTTGCATTTAAGGCCTGGAGAAATGCAAAGCCAAGTGCATCAATTAAGTCCTAGCAAAAACCAGATGGCGCATTCCGTGTGGGTAATTCAAGGGGAGTTTAGTAAAGGGACTTTTTGTGAGGATGTATGTAAGGTTACAAGAAATCAGGAGGAGGATGCCATGCCCCAGAGTCAGCGACTGTCTCCCTTAGAAGTAGGGTTGGCAAGCTGCAGGTCATGCACCAGATCAGGTCTGCCTCTGGTATAAGAAAATAAAGCTTTATCGCAACATAGTCATGCACAGTCCAAAGGCAGCACTGAAGATAGGGACGGGGATCACACAGCTTATGAAGCTAAGATATTAATGTCTAACCTTTACAAAAGACACATGCTTCAGGACCAGGACAAGCATGTGGAAATGAGGTGCTTGTGGTGCAAAACTTAAGGAAATACTAACTCTTAGCCCTGAGAGTGAGCATGTCCTCCAATCCTGCTAGCTTGTGTGCTTCCTCAAGTATGGACCGGATTTGCTGGTCCTTGCTGGAGTGGGTAGACACCAACACATATCTGCAGATATGGAGATGAGGGACAGAAACTACAGACTTAGTCTCTTGCCTCCTCCAAAACCCTTACCCTCCTCATCCACTTGAGGGAGAGGGATGGGGGTCATGGAGTTCATGGCCTGGGCAGACTTGGGTGGGAATGGCGGGAAAAGCATCCCAGAAGCAGAGAGAGAAGAATATGGAGGGATGCAGGTTGATGGTGGAACTTTTCCCAAGTGGCGCTCTGGCCACTTACAGAATTATAGTCCCAGGTCTTTCACGATGAGAGTGGCCAGTTAGCCCTAGGAACTTTGGGTGCATGGAACCCAAGGTAGTGTGTGCCTGACTCATAGAGTCAGAAGAAGGAAATCATCCCCGATCTGAGTTACATAGAGAAACGGTGCATCCTGGCCTTCCGCAGTGCATCCCAATCTTCATCACTTAAGGATTCTGTGATGATTTAAAGTTCCATAAGGCTCTGGAGCAGTGGTTCTCAACCTTCCTAATGTTGTGACCCTTTAATATAGTTCCTCATGCTGTGATGACCTCCAACCATTAAAGTAATTTCATTGCTATTTTATAACTGTGATTTTGCTACTGTTATGAATTATAATTTAAATATCTGTTTTCTGATGGTCTTAAATGACCTTGGAAAAGGGTCATTCCACCCCCAAAGGGTTGAGGTCCACAAACTGAGATGCTCTACAGTTCCTTGACTCCTCCCTAGCACCCAACCCAACACTTGTCACAGGAAGTCATCACACAAATACTTATTGAATTAGCTAATTGAATAAAGACTATGTGAATGATCTCACTAGAAAAAATACATAATGTACCTATGTGATGAGGGGGGGGTGTGGGCAGCAAAGGTAGCAACGCAAAAATCCTCTAATCAAAAGCAACTAAACATGGAAGATTGCAATTCGAAATGATACATACAGGGGCTGGAGGGAGGGCTCATCAGGTATCATACTTCCTGTACAAGCATGAGTACCAGGCCCAAGTACCCATGTAAAGTGCTGGACAGTATGCCTGTAAATCCCAGCTCTGGGGAGGTAGAAACAAGTGGATCCTAGGACTCACCACGCTAGCCTCTGTTTAGTTGATTAATGAGCTCAAGGTTCAACATGGGGCCAGGAGAAGAAGAAGAAGAAGCCCTGAGTGAAAGAAGAGCACCGGAAGTTCTGAATGGAATGAGTGGTTGACGTGAGCACAGGCCCATGGGTGTGGCAAAGCGTGGGTTAGGCTCAGAGGGATCAGCCCTGAGTGAGAATGCTGATGACGTAAGCGGAAGCTGTCCATCAGAGCTTCCTCCTTTGGGATGACTGCCCCCTGAGACTTCATCACTACAAAGACCTAGCAAGATGCACCAAATCTTGCTCCCTGTTCAACCGTAAACCATAAACCTGTCTCCTTGTTTGGCTGCACACAGTAACCTTGTTTCTTGGACTCAGATGTCAAATATGAACTGTCTTGAGTTTCTTCGAGGCTGCTGGGGCTGATGCATCTTTATCAGAACATGCATGCCCCACACCCAATCCCAGTGTGTCCATCTCTGTGTCTGTCCTTTCTTCATTCCTTTGTCACCTGTGTCAGGACAAACCCTGAGTTGTGCAGAGTGCAGCAAGTAGGAAACTCTGTCCCCCTCAAAATAAGATGGAGAATCACAGAGGAAGGCACTTAACGTCAAGCTTTGGTCTACACATGCACAGGAGAGCACATGTACATATATGTCTGCCTACACACGCATGCACACACACACACACACATAAACACACACACATATACACACATGCACACACACACACACACACACACACACACACACAGAGAGAGAGAGAGAGAGAGAGAGAGAGAGAGAGAGAGAGAGAGAGAGAAACACACATCAATACTTTTCATTTTACTACCAAGTATGCATTGTTTGATGGAGGCTTCTGCCTTTTTCTTTAATTAATACTGCATCATACTGGGGAGACACGTAGCTTCTCTTTCTTGTATAAACTGCACTTACAGCACTGTACCTAGAAGGTTCTGTTTCTTTAAAAATAAGATGTGAAACCATAAGAGACTGAAGGAATATTCTAGGGCAGTTTGCATATAAGTTGTCACAATTTTCCTGTCTTACAGATTTTTTGCAGCGTTGCTTTTAGAGTTTCCTTTATTGACTCTTCCCAACGCATTCCTGTATTCACAGAAACAGCTCTGTTTCCTTCCCCACTCGTGTTAATGTGTGTGATTATACTAATGAGTGCAACTGAAGCAAACAGATTGGGAATAAATTGTAACGGACTCTTAGTAACATTAGTGCCTGAAGAATGCAAAAGCCTGCCTGGTGGTGAAAGTAACCCACTTGTTGGAGCTGCCAGGTGGGACAGGGCAGAGGTGTGCTTTAGAAGAAGGGAGAGTGCTGGTTAATTAACTGAAATGGTTAAGTAGTTATATTGAAGATTGAGTCTTCTGTGTGCAAATGATCATTCTATATGTCTGTGTATTTAAGTATATCTGAGCATCTCTCTGTGTATATGTGTATGTGTGAGAGAGAGACAGCAAGAGATAAAGACAGAGAGAGAGACAGAGAGACAGAGAGAGAGAGAATTTGTGTTCCTCTAGAGAGGTGAGCGGAAAGAAGCCTCAATACAAAGCTAGATACAGAAACTTGGGGCATACTTTCTGCAGGGAGGGGAACAGGCTTCAGATTTGGTGGACATGTTCTGTACTGAGAAAGAATTAGTCCTGAGGAGGCTTGTGCTCCATACCTAGCCCTGTCACTTAGAAATTCTGTGACTTTGGGTAGGGAGGGCACTTTATTCTATGTCTTTGTTAATTACCTGCAAAATAAATAGTAAGTCTTCAATACAAAGTGACTAGGACTCACGCCATGTGTCTCCTACAAGAATGCTGTCTCTGGTGAAGAGTCATGTGTGTAGAATCAGGATAGGCTCGACTGTGCTACAGCAACAAGCAACCTCGAATCTGAGCAGCTTGAAGGGAAAAAAAAAAAACAAAAAAACCAAAGTTGAGTTTTCCTCGTTCACACCATGCCTGTCATAGCAAGTTCACTTGGGACCCTTGGGCAGGATTCTCATTCACTTCGGAAAAACAGGCTGATGGCACAGGGACCATGTTGATTGTTGTCGATTTGTGTAGCAGAGAAGAGAGAGATGGCTCTGTACAGTGTCCACAAGCGATTATGTATCTGATCTAGAAATGAAACTTGCGGGTTGGTCTTACCAAGAGATAAGGAAGTATGGTCCTCAAGGTGTCTAAAAGAGTATAGAATAGACGCACTTTATAGCCCTAGTGACCTCTATACCACCTTTTTATTTGTATCTTAGTCTCTCCCTCCTTCTCCTCCTCCTTCTTCTCCACACCCTCCTCCTCTTTCTCCTCTTCCTCCCCTGCTCCCTCTCTCCCTAGCTTCTTTCTTCATTGTCAAAGTGCTGGCATTGAAGCCAAGGATACTTTTGCTACCAGCTGGGTAGGTGCATTCAGTCATGACACTTAAAACTCTGTTAGTAACCTCATCTAAAAAGGAGAGCATTTCAAAGACTAAGTTAGATACTACAGGGAAAATATTTAGAAACTTGTCAAGGGTTGGCTTCCCTTATCAATCCATTAAGGTCTCTTTTCCTCTTGATGATTTCCCAAATTCTCCTTGAGGGAAAGGGTGGAGGTTTTAGGAGTCAGGTGTTAGACAGGAAAAAGAAAATATTGAAAATATTTTGTGATGATGCGATATTTTTTACTTTTAGCCTTCTTCTCATAGGCTATGCAAGGGACACTAGAGTCAGTCCTGACTTCTAGAGATTGTTTCTGGGTGTTGTGTGTTACAAGGAAATTCTTAGCTAAGCAGTATGGTACTTTAAGGAATCATGTTCCTGGCGACTTCTCCAAGTGCTACTCTCCTTGAGAAGCTATGTAGCTGGTGCCTGGCAGGGCAGTGCTGCTCAAACCTTAGTATAAACAAGAGTCACCAGGGGAGTGTGTAGCCTGTGTTCTGACTCTGTGGGAACCACAGGGGACAAAATTCACACTTTGAGTAAAGAGATTTTTAAGCAGCAGTTCTCAACCTATGGGTCGTGACCTCTTTGGGAGTAGAATGGTCCTTTCCCAAGGGCTCCCTAAGACCATCAGAAAACACAGATTTTATATTACCATTCACAACAGTAGCAAAATGACAGTTCAGAAGCAGCAACAAAAATAATTTTATGGTTAGGGGGTCACCACAACATGGAGAACTGTTCTAAACAACAGCATTAGGAAGGTTGAGAACCATTGCTCTAAAGGAAGGCTATGAGGGTAGAAACAAGGACTGTAGATGTGACTCAGAGTCCAGGAGCTACTACTTGTCATATGAGGTTTGGGCAAAACATTTCTTCATGCCAAGACTCTGTGTTCCCTTCTGTCAATCAGGACCCCTCACAAAGTGGTTTAGTGAGATGCAAGGCAAAACATATTGTTGGCTGGTAAGCACTTTGGGCCTTAGGCATGGGCTTCCACTAGCCCAGAAGTAGTCTCCTCCTCTCTTGCTTTTTTTTTTGCCTTATTAATAGGTGGTAGAGGATGTCTATCTCTTATTTTCTGAACTAACCAGCTCTCAGCTTCCAGAGAGATCTACCTTGCACAATCGACACATGTCAGAGCATGTAAGAGAAGACCCTAAATCTAGACAATATACATGAACACATGGACAGACAGCATGGCAGGAGGAAAAGGAAAGGGTGGGCCCTGTAGGTAAAGAAAATTAATATAAATGGCGTGCACAAAAAAAAAAAGAAACAAAAAAAACAAAAAACCCTTAACCAAATAGAATCTTTAAAGCAGGCCACGAGCAGTGAGACCCTACTTTTTCTTATGGGATGTGGTGATAAAGAAATTACATAGTTATTTGAGAGGAACATAAATAAAGATTAATAGGTTAATGAGTTATTTTCCTTTCATTACTACACTATTGTACTTTATTATAATTGCTTTGCACTCATTTAATTAAATTTGAACTGGGGCCAACACAAGATAATTTGTTTTCCCTGTACTGAACAATGAGTATGCAGATTGGATGTACGGAAACAGCAATCAGCCCTCTGTTTGTAACACTTTTCTACTCTGAGTAGACATTATAATTGATAATTTGATTGTTGCAGCACTCTGTGCAATATATTTTAAAGCAACATTAACATAATGGAAATTATGTTGTGGGCTTAATCTCAGCTTTTCACTGAGAGGCTATCCGGCCCCTCCGTGTGAACCAGCCAGTGTCTGAGAAGAGCTGGCTTTCTCTGCCTAGTCCATCCTTCCTTTCTGTACCTGTCTGCTGCTTTTCCTCCTGTTCCCTTCCCTTCTCCTTCATTCTTCTCTTACACTATTCCCTCTTCCCTCCTCCCCTTCTCTCCCTCCCTCCTTCCCTCCCTCCCTTCTTCCCTCCCTCATTTTCTTCCCTCCCCCTCCTACCTTCCTTCTCTCCCTTGCATAATGCCATTTCCCATCTTCTCTTGTCAGGTTTTCTAACTCCGTGGAAGAAAGCACCACAGTGACATGGAGACTGTTGACAGCAATCGCAGTTCTGTTTTCTAATTTGGAGACCTGTTCACGTCTGGAACATTCAGGAAAAGCAAGCAAGGGCCTTTCCAGTAAATGAGCAAATGAGAGATTTTTCAAGGAGGGCAGTGGGTGTCCAGCAGCGGCCATAGTGCTTTTGCTAAACACAGTGGATTGATTCACGAGGGGGTCCTGAGCTCTCTCAGGGGTGTTTCTGCAGACATTGGCCAATGAGGAAGTGTTACCAGTGTTATCTTTGTCTCTAGTCCGTCCTTCTTTGGGGCTGCAAACACTTTCTTGAAAAGATGTGATCTTTATTCTCACGAATATATTCTGGGAACTAAGCTGCTTGGGGTGCAGGGGTTTCCTGCTCTGCAATGGAAACTAGGTGTGACATTCTGTTTGATAATCCCAGGCCAGAGATCTCAGGCCCAGGCAAGGAAACCTTGTGCCCAGGTGACTTGTGTTGACTTTTCGGAGCTCTGTAAATATTTGTTGCTCTGTTTGTTTTGGGAGCAGACACATCTGTGAGTGGTTGGAAACCACCACCCCATGTGCTCGAAAGGGGCTGAAAAGGGGGAGCAGGGCTGCTCTTTGTGTGCATTGACCAGTCCAGATTCTGAATTGGATGCAAAGGTAGCTCTTCCTTTCTCTTTCCACTCTTCCCGAGGTCTGCTCACCCACATGGCGGTGGTCATGCATTTGTTTTTCTGCATGCAGAATGCAATATGGTCACTGCTGCAATTTCAAGTCATGTCAGCATGACATCCCAAGGAGTCATTAGTGGGGCAGGGGGCAACGTGTTAAGAGTGAGCAGGTTGATTTTTGCCATATTAATTTTTCCCAGCAAGTACTTGAGCTCTCCATAGCCCACATCTAGACTCTCATCTTTCCTCTTTTCTCTTCCTCATTTTTGCTTTTTATAAAACAGTAGGTTAGAACTTGAGTCACTCACACAGCTACCCAGTTCAGATTCAGATGCAGAACTTCCGAGGCTGATTTTTTTTCTTTTTCTTTTTTTTTTTTTTTGGCCCACTGTTCTTATTTGTCAGGAGTGTGTTTTTGCTTCTCTCATTAATGTGAGATGAACTTCTCTCAGTTGGATCTACTGTTCTAATTATTGTTATTAGCATAGATGAAGGGCCCGGAGTTAAGTGTTTTCATATTCCTCCTGCTAAAAAGGGAAACGTAGAACCCTAGTTGGCCTGGATGAAGTATGCTTCCTCTTGCTCACAGTTGTGTTTAAATTAAGAAGCCCAGAGCTGGGCTGTGGTCATGGCCTAGAGACACAACTTCAGATTCTTGCATCAGTCCACCCACGGCTCCTGGCCTCCAGGGGCATCACCAAGGAAGCCTACTTCCAAACAAGTACTCAGCAGAGAGTCATGGAATAACAGTGACAGAGAACCCAGGGCTATGCTCCCTTCCTCTCGTGGTGACCGCAGATTCTATGTTCTTATAGAATAACCAGACATCATTGGACTTGGTGGGAGGGTGTCTGCTTGGCCTTTCAAAGTAACCCTGGGTGTAACCATCTATTGCAGGTTCATGTGTTTGAACCTTTGGTACCCACTAATGATGCTTTTTGGGGAGGTTGTTGAATCTTTAGTCGATCTAGCTAGCATACAGGGTTGTGAGGACAGGACTAGAAGATTTCTAGTCAGCTGGATTTCAGCCAAGTTCTCTGCTTCCTGACATGGGTCATGTATGTAACATGTAATTGCCCTATGCTCAAGCCACCATGGAGTCGTTTGCTGCCATGCCTCCATTGGGCATTGCATCCTCTTAAAATGGAAGCCTCCCTGTCTTCAGTTACTCTTGTTGGATATTTGCTCATAGCAATGAGGAAGGTAACTAATCTACCATCCTATGTGTCTCTAAAAGGAGAAGGTGAGGATTAGAGTGCACTGAGAATCATGATCCCAGTAAACTCTAGGTGAAGAACGAGGTCCATCCAGCCCTGGGTATCTGCGCTCAGGCCCACTAGGGACCACTAGGAACAGCGAGGAACAAACACCCAACTCAGAGCCCCCTAACTAGGGAGCCGGCCAGTGAGGTGTTTACAGAGCACCGTCTGAAAGTCGTTGGTAGACAGTTTCTCTTGCAGGAACATTAACGTGCTTCCTACTCTTGTGAATACAGAATAGGTTGAAGGTGACAGCGAGGTGAAGTGCAGAGACACCAGCATCAGGCATTGGGACAATCCAAGCACCAATGCTAACAGCCTTCTGGAGTCACAAATTACTTGTCCTGGTGAGGCCTGGGATGATGTGAGTAGACACAGCTTGGCCATGCAAAACCTCATGGACACTAGAATGTCCCCAAGGACAAGGAAGACTGAGCTAACACATCAGCCTGCGTTTGTAATTACTGCCTGATTAACATCATTGTCACATGGGTGGCCGGGCACATGGCCCAAACATGGTGTTACGTAGATGGTCCAAGTTATCTCCCAGCTTGCAAAACCATCCCATGAAGCTCCCACCAGTCTCCATCTTGTACCCTCAATGACTTGCTAAAGTAAAAGAACAAGGATGTTCTAATCCAGGCAGCTGGCACCAGAGCCTTGACTATCTCACAAAGATCTCTGTTTAGAAACACTAGACGCACTAGAGATGCCCTCTCTCATTAGAACTACCCTTTGTTGAACATTTCCTGTGTGTTTCATCCTCAGGCAGGCACTTTACATTCATTTGCTTGAACTGAGTTTTTCATTGAGGCTGACCTGTGCATATTACTACTTGATGCTAAGGACAGCAAGATTCAGAAAGAATAAACCATGTGGCTCATAAGTAGCTCTGTCCAAACCCTGACCTGTCCCGACACCAGTCACTGAGGCTCCCTGAAGGTTGCCATCCTTTCTAACTGGGCCTCTGAGGCAGGGAATAGGCAATGGAAAAAATAAACAGGGAAAATGTGTTCTCACCTCAGCCAGGGGAAAGCAGATGGACCAAGGTTCAGCCAGGAGTTGAAGAACGTTTGAAATATCAAGACCCATGCCTCTAGCCTCCAATCACAAGCTCAACAATTAACTAGGGATGGTGTTTGGTTGAATGTGTGTGTGTGTGTGTGTGTGTGTGTGTGTGTGTGCGCGCGTGTGTGTGTGAGACCTTTGATAATATCCACAGTGCTTTACAATCTACTTCTCTTTCACCTCGCACAATAGCAGAGACAGAGGAATGGAGCCAACCCCACCAGCCTTTTACAAGCCAGTCTCTCTTGAAAAGTGTCCCTTCAAGCCTCAGACTATCACGACAGAGCCAGTGTCCTACAGGATTCTGATGACCAATTATTATGCCCAATAGCAAATCCAGGAGTGTGCTGGAGCAGGCTGCGAAGAGTGCATCCACCTTCGCTCCACTGAAAGGCACTCTGGGAGCTCACTAGGAGACATAGGTAGGAACCTATCCCCTCTTTCTGTCACTTCCTTCTCTCCCCCTTTTCTTTTGTCACTCACTTCTTTTCTGTCCTCTACAGGAAGGAAACACAAAATAATGGAACAAATGCTGCCCAGGAACTTGGGACGCTTGGCTGTGGCCAGCAAAGAATAACAAAGGCTGCATTTAACCCAGGTGGCTCCAGCTCTTGGTTGGGGACCAGTCAAGCAACCCTCACTACTAGCTGGTTTTCAGCCACCAACATCAGGCAACAGTACCAGATGATACAAGCATTTGTCCTTCACAGTGTTTACAATTGTTTAGCGCGCATTTTCTTAAAACAGCAGATTTTGAATTTGAAGGACTTGAGAGCAATGGAAGTCTGAAAATCAGCTGTGGATGCCTTGAACCCTCTCTACTTCACGACCACTGTCTACTCCCACTGGGTTCCAGTTACTCCTTCTGGGAGAGGCTTGCATCGTTAACTCAATGCCCATGTTTGGTTGTTCTACATTCTTCTTGCTTGCTTTAAGGCTTGTCTCCATGTTCTTTCTGTTGCTGTAATAAAACACCCTGACCAACAGCAACTTAAGTGGAAAGAGGATTGATTTGATTTATACTTTCAGGTCATAGTCCATTATTAAAGGACCACCTACCCAGAGAATGGTACCACCCATAGTGGGCTGGAACCTCCTATATCAATTAATAATCAACACAATCCCCACAGACATGCTCACAGGCCAATTTCATCTAAGGAATACCACAACTGAAACTCACTTTTCAGATAACTCTAGGCTGTATCAAGTTGACAGTCAAAGCTAATTAAGTTAAAGTTAATAAAGGGTTTGAAGGGGTCAAGGAAGATATAATAACCCCAGTGGCAGCTGCTAAAAATGCAGATGGCTGAAGAATTTACTTTGTATGAGAAAGACAGGTACCTTCACTAAAGAGCAGATCTTGAAAGATGGCAGAAATTATGTGTCCTGTGCATGGAATATGCAAGATGACTTCATAGAGGGTTCTCCCTGGGTTCTCTAAACCAGAGAATTGTTCTCTCTTAGGGAGTCTACACCTTGAGTTGAACACTGCTCATGTCTCCCAATCTCCTCTGCACCATGTTCCTCTGTCAACCTGGATATAAGGGCTATTGCTCAATATATAGTCCAATGGATGAGAGAACAGGCTGTGAGATTATTGGCCTGAGTAGGCAGTTTTCTCTGTGGTATAATTATGTGGTATAATCAACCTCCACCCCCCTCCTCACCTATCTCTCTAAAGACTGACTAAAGGTGATTCTGATCTTTGTAAGGGGGAAGGAAGAGCCATCAAAGAACTTTTGCAAATTTGGAAACATCTGTCTTGAATTCGCTTCTCTATTTCTCCTCTCCTTTATTCTTCCTTTCCTTCTACTAAGTCAACAGAGCACAATCTTGAAGTGTGTTTTAGATCTTGGAAACATTCCACAGACTTCTCAGTGATGATCATCAGAACACATGAAGAGACAGTAATGTGGAATGAGGGGACCTGCTGCCCAAGCTTGGAGCCTGGACTCTGTAGTAGAACCAACAAGACCAGTTCCACCCAATGGCTTAGAAGAAGGCTGACCATCATGCTCAGATCACTAATATGCCAATGCCTAGGGGCGGGGGGAACCTGAGCTGTCTTCACGTATGATTGTCACTTTGGTTTTGGGAATACCTACAATGTTCCAAGTATCTATAGAGTACTGTGTATACAAAATATTGTAATGCCATAAAAACTTCTCCATGCCCACCATTCTTATTTTCCAGGGAGGAAGGTGAGGTGCCAAGCATGTCTAGCACTCTTATAAGGTGAGTCGACAGGCTCGGGGCTCAAAACTCACAACCTGTTCACCATCCTGCAAGAGGGAGAAATCATATAATTCTCTTTGCCCAAGCTCCTACTGTGTTCTGATAATCCCATCTACCACACAGTTCTTGAGTCTATTTATCTCCCATGAAGCTCCTTGTACACTTGACAATTTCCCACATGTTGTCTGGGATTATCTGAAGGTTGGAAGGTGGTTGGGTCATTTCCCCATTTACGGGCCTCCCACTGAAGAAAAGGAAAGGCCACTGCCTGCGAAGTACTGGATTGTACGTTGCAGTCAACTTTTAATTCTTCATAAGCTCAGGGCTGCCACTTTTAATGTCCTTTTGGAATCTGATTTAAAGTAAGTAATGAACATTCAGGAAGTGAAGGCTCCTGCCACACCCTTGACATGGTGTACCAGGGAGAAAGCAGTAAATATTAACCAGAGGGTAAATACGGAAGGACCAGCGAGCAGCAGTATGCAGAACAAGATGCAAGTGAAGTAGAATAATAAGTGACTATAAGTCAGCCAAGGCTTGTGTTCAGATCCCACTGACACACAATGACTGTGTGGTAGGAGACACATTACTTAGCCACTCCTTAGCCTTCAGTATCTGTGAAAATCTGAGATGGTCATATATTCCTTTGAGACTTGTCATACAGATCAAATGACCTCACATGTAAGACATGTTGAGGAGACTGATTAGCACTGTTATGGATTCAATCAAAGATATTCCTTATTTATGTGTGCACCTAGGTACAATTAAGCAATAATGATCATATTGCAGCTTTGTCTCACATTTCTTTGCTATACTCACATTTCAAAAGAAAACTCACATCAGAATTTTTATGATGCCGTGCTCTCTAAACATCCAGAGTATATTCACTTTTAAGTTCAAGCTAAACCACACTTGATGTGAGTCTATCTGCTCAGCATAATATAATGTCTACTTTATAATGGCAGACAAGACTTGTAGTCTCTGAAGAAAGACTGTGACTTGCTACTGGATTGTGCTGATACAGGAGTGTGTGTGTGTGTGTGTGTGTCTGTGTGTGTGTGCGTGTGTGTGTGTGTTGGGGGTTGGGGGGTTACCCAGCAGATGTTTAGAAATGCATGCAGCACAGGCCTCTCAGTCTCTCAGTCTTGGGAGAGCATCCTGGTGAACTCACACTCCACAAAAATTGGAACTGGAAAGAATGGAAAATGGTAGCCCCAAGACTAGGGGAAAATGTAATCACAGTTCTTTTTTTTTTAATTATTTATTTTATTTTATTTTTTTTTAATTTACATTCCAAATCATTTCCCCTTTCCTGTTTCCTCCCTCCCCGAAAGTCCCATAAGCCCCCTTCCCTCCATCTTTTCTCCATTCAACCCCCTCTCGTTTCTCTGTCCTGGCGTTCCCCTACATCCAGTCTTTCCAGGACCAGGGGTCTCACAGTTCTTAAGAGGCAGAGAGAAATGGAAACTGGGCCTGACTGGGCCTGAATGAAAGGAGAAGGGTGGAGGGATCCAGGGGACTGTATCTGTAGTGTCTGGGATAAAGGTGGTGTCTGGATGGTTACAGAAGTTCACTGCGCCTTTTTGGAATCCTTATTATAAAATGGACCATGCAATACTGGTGGAGCAAACCCAAGACAGCCACAGTGGACAGGGCACAAAGTTCATGGTCACGTTAAAAGGGAAGTGAAAGGTGTCTGGTACTCTCCTGAGAAGCAGAGATGACTAGGAGGCCTCTCCCCAGTGACACAGCATTCTGAAGTGAAAACAGAGAGCCAAAGAGGCCGTCTGAGGTCACATCTTCCTTTTCCTCTCCCTCCACTTTCATTTCCTGAACATGTATCCATATCCAAAGAGGGTACATTCACAGGGCTTTTTCAATATTTGGGCATTTACTTGAAGAAAAGATTTGCATATTTTTTCCTAGAGACCAAACAGGAAGGCAAGAAAACAGAATGCCACACTCTACAATCAAGATGAGGAATGTCTTTGGGAACCTCTCAGAGGGGTTTGAGAGCATCCAGTGATTGGAGGGAGGGAAATCTACAAATATGGAGCAATTGGCCTGCTCTAGAAGTGACTTTAAACTCAGACATCTAGAATAGGGTCTAGCCTGCATTATTGTTAGCCTTGGTCAGCATCCCTAGGAACGACTCATACTTTCACATGAGCAAACCCAAACATTGACTCTCAGGAAAATTAAATTCTTTCCCTGTGCTCATATGAATACTAGGTGTTAGGATAGGGTCTGATTCCTCATTTATCTAATATGTTCACACCCCATCCTTCCTTATGGCAGGCAATAAAAGAAGAAATCAAGGCCTAGAATAGAGCTAGGCTTAACTTAGGTCCTTTACTTAGACATGTTGCTCTGGGAACCTAAATCCTCAGTATGTGTTGATAGGATTCCTACACTCTATGTCCCCAGCTTCAGTGAAGACCAAACACTCCTGGAGGTCCTGGGAAGATGGACAGCTTCAATAACAAGACGAGGGGAACTGGAACCTGTGCACTATACAGCAGCTTTAAGAGAGCATTGGGCTAATGGTTAAGAGAGGGTCAGTAACTGAATCTGTGCTGTGGAGATGTATGTCTGGACAAAGCCCACCCTCGACAAGCTTACTTCCTCAGAGGGATAGCTCAGTAAGTGGCTGTTCTTAGTGATGGGTTAGCGAAGATGAATGTATAGTGAGCAAGTAATGCGTGTTGTTGATATAGGGAAGGCCATGTGAAGAACCCCAATGCCTCAGATCCATGGGAGAAGCAAAACCTTGCCTAGGTTAGGTCTGGAGGGATCTAAAGCTTCCCTGGTCTGTATGTGGATGCTGATAGTGTATGCAGAAAATGTCCACCATGGTAGCTTTCTCCCTCAACTGTTCCCTTCCTATGGGGAACTGTTCCTCCTATGGGGAGTAGCTAACCCCACCTCCTGGATTCAGCTACCACAAACATTTTCTGCTTTTCAGGTGTGCGTCAGAAACACGCTGAGCTCCTGAGGTGCTGTATCATCTCTATCAGGAATTTCAGTCTACCCAGTTCCAGCTTCCTGTGTGTCCTTGTGTCTATCTGTCCTTTCTTCTTTACCTTGTCACCCTAGTTAGATCAAATCCTGAAGCCAGGCAAGCACGAACATGAACACGTGTTTCTTTCTTGTCTTCAGTTTAGATCCTGGATTTTGTTCAGCACAGTCTAGCACCAATGATGGCTCATGCTTGACCTAGTGCTGTCTTACCCTTTTGCTAGTGACAGGCCAGGGATGTGGGCCTGGGCAACCATATTAACCAGTCTGGTAAAAGGAAGAGTCTACAGGAAACTTATATTCTTATTCTGAAAAGAGAGACAGCACAAACTGCTTACTCTTGGTGTAAGGATGTGATGCTTGGGGCTTTTGCAGCTGTCTGTCAACCATGAAAGATACTGATAACTCATGAAGAATGGCAAATGACAGAGACAGCCTGGCTTCATTAAACTGCAGTGCTAACCCTGGACCACTCATTCTACATACCCAGATCTGTGCGTTAATCAAATGCCTTTAGTGTTTAAGCTAATTTTGCTTGAAGTTTCTATCAGATCAATAATGAGAGAGTATCATAAAAGGGGATCTGAGTATGTGTGTGATAAATGTTCCCAGGTCACCTTTTCCATTATATGAACACACTAAGTACCATGAGGTTGTTTAGGACTATGAATATGAGGAGTAGCTCTGGGTGGATTGTGAGCAAACTCGTCTGAGAGAGGCCAGCGTTTGGTTTGGTTTGATGGAATGGGTGGAGGGTCTGAAGTGGTGAGGGTGAAATGATGTGTCTGAACACTGCCCTGCAAGGTAGAGCATGTGGATAGGGTTGGGCAGTTAGCAACACTGGAGAGGACTAGAGAATGGGCTGGGGATAGAATCTGGAATGATGGTTTAGGTGGGACTGGATGTTCAGTGATGCCATCTTGCAGACTTGGTGCCTGTTAGTGAGCTAACATCACGGATGAAGCAAGAGAAGCTGATGACCCAGTCTGCTGCACCTACACTTTCGTGGCAGTGTGGAAGTGAAGAAACCCTCTGGAAACTGCCAGGGATACAAATTAGCTCTATCTTTTTAGGACCTCCAAGAAACGACCCAGAGAGAAACAACCTAGGATGGCATAGTCAGGGGAAAGAGACCTGGAATGGGACTATGGGGTGCTAGAGGTGCTCAGTCCATGGTTATCTTTCCAAATGATATTGGTTCATGTCTCTCATGCTCTTAGGAATGAAGTAATGGACACTTCTCAGCTTCTGAGCCATGCATTTCCATCCTTGGGTATTTCTAACAACCATCTAGTTGTTCACTGCCCTATATCCAAATATGTCTTCCTTTTGTAACTTTAGACCATAGACTGTAGTTTTATCTTATTAGTTTCAAGTGGGTAAAGAAGATCACCGGTTCCTGTCTGTTGTGATAGGAATATATGCCACTCCCTTCTGGTGGTCCTAGAGTAGACACAGTATACTTCTTGCCCCTCAACTCTAGATGGCTTAACTTGGGATGTTGGTCAATATGAAGCCTGCAAATGGTTTCCATGTGCATGCCTCTTGTGCTTCTGACATTAACACCAGAAAGTTATTCTCGGGAGCACACTGATTCCAAAAAGAAGAGAAGGAAGAGGAAGAGGAGGAGGAGGAAGAGAAGGAGAAGAAGAAGAAGAAGAAGAAGAAGAAGAAGAAGAAGAAGAAGAAGAAGAAGAAGAAGAAGAAGAAGAAGAAGAAGAATTACAAAGAGCACATCCCCAAAAATACAAAGAGCACACCCCCAAACCACTGCCTCTTTCATTAGGCTCCCTCCATCAGGCTCCCTCTAGCAGGCCAGAGAAATCAGCTCACCTGTAGATGCATACAAGGTATACAGATGTTGCTGTAGCCCACACAACATTAATGTGGCCATAGAGGACAAAAAGGCAGAGTAAGGAGGATTTGTTGACTCCCTTTTGCACCTGAGTGCTCGTCAGATAGATGGAGGCCACTATTATTCCTACAAAATGGTTTCATTTTGTTCTCATTTATCCCCAGTGCTGATAACCATTCCTGGTATGACATGTGCTTGAAATCCTGCCTGCATCTAATTGCTTACTCCTCCACCCAGAGCTGGACACTGCTCCAGCTGTAGTGTGTCCCTCACAGAATCTATTAAGATCATCACTGCCCTTCTGCTCGAAAGAAGACTTGCTGCTGCAGCCTAAAATTGCTTTGAAAAATAAAGATTCTGCTGGTAGATCTTATTGAGTCTTGAGTTAATTAAAACTCTCAGGTTTTCTGATTCAGTGGCTATCAATCTAGCTCCCAAACTCTGTATGGACACGATTGACTCATTTGTATTGTTAAATAAAGATTCTGTTGTCTTTAAATATTATGCCAACCTAGTGTGCCCTAATGTCATGGCCTGTCGATACAAGTTGAGCCTCAGTTCTGTCTCAGAACAACTATTCTGTCTTTTATGCCATCCATTCATCTGGTGAATGTGGCTGCTCTCTCTTCTTTCACATGACCAAAGAATGAGTGTGTGTGTGTGTGTGTGTGTGTGTGTGTGTGTGTACATACATACATATTAAGCACTGTTGTTTGCAAAGAACAATAAATGTACTTTTAACTTGTATGGCTGTGCTACCATATTTTGGTCTATTGTAGGAAAGATGCCTAACTTAGGTATAACTACAAAGTATTGTAACTGCAATAATTTCATCAAGAGTGAAGATTTAATACAACATGATATTCTGGGGAATATCAATATGCATCCTCCTCCCCTGAGTCCTGGTTATTTTCAGCTTCTGCAGGTGGTAGAAAAGATGGAAGGACATGCCGAGGTAGTGGCTCTCAGACTTCCAAGGTTACAAGACACCTCTTCTCCTTCATCCTATATCACAGGTCTCTCACTCACTAACCAGCCCAGGACTTACAAGTTATCAGTGCTGTAGAAGATTCCAGGATTCTCACTACCATCAACATTTACATAACCAAGGAGTGGGAAATTCTCCTCCCTCCTCTCCCAGGCATGGTGGGGTGATCAGGCAGCTTTCCCTGGTCTCCAAGAAGACACCCTCTAGGGCTAAGCAGACATCTTGTCAAGTGTGGTACATAGTCATCTCCAGTTCCTTTATTTTCCTCATACCATTAGTACATGAGCTTTGGTCAAAAGCTTTGCTTCCTAGGTGAGGAAAACTTAGTGCCCTGTCTGAAGCTCCCCTGCCATCACATTCTCTGTATCCCAGCCTTTCAGTGGGGCTCCCTAGAAATCCTACAGAACTGATGTGCCCAGAGACAGAAGGCAAGTATCTCAGATTCTCCCTTCATTGGGTAGGAAAATTGGAAAGCATGTTCTACATTGTTCTGCAATGGTCCCTGCGGGACTGGAACCCAATGTTAAGTCACTGATATTCATTGGTTTTCTTTCCTTCTCCACTTTAGGGATCTTCTTATTTCATTCTCTCCCCACTAGAATCACAGTGTCTCAAGGCTTGCTTTGCCTGGTTTATTACTGTTGTTGTTGTTACTGTTTTATGTGTATAGATGTTCTCCCACACCTATCCCTGTATACCACACACATGCCTGGTGCCTGAGGAGGTCAGAAGTGGGTGTTGAATATCCTGGAACTGGAGCTTTAGGTGGTTGTAAGATACCATGTGGGTGCTGAGAACCAAATCCAGGTTCTCTGGATGACTAGCCAGAGCTGTTAACTGGTAAGCAGTCTCTTTAACATGCTTTTCAGATAGTTTAATTTCTTTGACATAATCTAATCCCAAGAAACATAATGTCAAGCTCCGAAGCAACTGTCTTATATACTCACAATTTTAAAATTATTTCTACATGATTTAGGCCTCAGCCATGTTCATCTGGAACACTGGACACCTGGGACTCTCTCCCTTTCTCTGGGTTCATGTGGTCTCAGCATCTTTGAATTTCTCTGTGGTCTCTCTGCAGGGCCTCTCCAGCAGGGTAGCTGACTTTCTAATGCAGGAGGCCAGAGAAGCCCCGAAACCTTCTTCATTTCTGGTGCATTCTGTTAGTTATATAGGACCATAGGCCAAGCTAAAATCTAAGGAGAGTAGAAACTTCACAGGGCACAGACACAAGAAAGTATAACTAACTGGGAATTGTGGAGCCAGTGTTCTCCTAGTGGGGTCTTTCAAGGAAGGCAGAACAGTGTCCCCCACAACAGAAGGGCATTCTTCATCTGTTTTATCTCTAATATTTTATTTGTAAGGATAACTATTTTTAAAACAAAGATTAAAACTGTTGTTTCTAATCACAGGATTATAAAAGGAGTTACAGAGACCACAGAAACCTCCTCTCCACTTGCCCTATGTGGGATCTTGAAGTCTGAAAGGTAATTAATTGCTCAAAAGAATCACAACTTCCCTCTGACTTGTGCACCCAGGGTTAACGCCATCAATTCCATGTCCTCCTCCCAGCTCTCCCCCACGGCTCTCTGATTTCCCATCTGTGGGCTTCAGTCCACCCAGTTCCTGGGTAAACAGCCATTTGCAGAGCACCTGCTATACTCCAGGCACTGGTCCAGAAGGTCACAATTCCACTAATTTAGTAATTCCAGCCTCACACACAGCAGTGGTGAGATGGTACTGGCTTTGCCATCTCACAAGACCGTGGTTATGCATTTCTCTTCCCGCTCCGTTCTTTACGCACAGCATGCTGGAGTCTTGACCTCATCAGAGTGGGAGTCTTTTAGTTTCAGGCACAATATAAATACAGACTCTCTCTCCCCGAGGAGTGGGCTGTTGAACATGCACTAGCATACTCTGGACTACATTTTACATCCCTCTTCATCCTGGCTGAGATCTCAGGCCACTGGCCAGGCTGCCTACTGGCTTCTAATTCTTAGTCCTTCACTCACAATCAACTGCTTTCTTATTTATGCCAAGTCTTAAGGTCCAGTCTTGCTGACAGCCCATCACTGAGCACAGAAGGAAAACCAACTCTTCAAATGTGGCCTTTCCAGAGCTCCCTTGGAGCCATCCTGTGGTCTGACACTGCAAACAAAGGTCTAGACTTGGCTTATCCCCCAGAGACTCATGTACTGGAGGCTTGGTCCTCAAGAGAAAAATCAGGTAGGGCCAGAAAGAAAGGAATCTGGCCTCGGGAGTGCATTAATGCTGTCTTGAGTGCGTGGTTCAGATCTTAGTGAGGCATAATCCCCACATCCCCAAGAGAGAATTGCCCTAAGAGCAGGTACCACCTCCACGGTCTTGTGCTTCTGTGTCTGAGGCCATTTCCCTTTCTGCTCTCTTCTACATATGGACACTCCAGACACTAGAACTGTTATAAAACCTTTTTTCTTTATAAGTTGACTAGCCTCAGGTACTTTGTATAACTACATAAAGTAAAATAAGATAAGCACCCCTCCTATCCTCTCTCCTTTGTAGAAGCACTCCACCTGTTGTCTACAGTGGTTCTCTGTAGACCTCTCTCTCATTTTTCATCCACTTGGTTCTCTCCCACTAAACTGCCTTCTTGCTTATCCCTGTTTTTGCATGGTTCTTGAAGGACCTAAACTAAGAGAAAAGTATCTAGTATGCTGAAGAATTTATATGTGTAATCATTTGACACATTCTTAGACTGGACTCTGAAGGCAGAGGCCAGATCTGGGGGTGTTTTTTTTTTACCTCAACTGCTGTTAGGTTGCAATGGGAGTTTGTGAACACTTGTGGATTTAACAGAGCAAAGGAACATTGGAAAATGCAACATGTAAGCAAATAGATGTGTGGTCAAATGGAATGTGCATTTGCCTTAACAATAGGCTATACTAATTTCAGTGTAGGAAATGATATTCAGGGGTGTCCTATGGAAAGGAAGGCAAACAAACATAACCCTCAGTCAGCAGTCCAAAGGGTCTACGTGATAATTTAGGGACTTGGATTGTATTGAGTTTTGGTGTACTTACAAGAGAGAATTCATGGTCTTCACTCAACCATGAAAATTTAGTGATGCCAAATTAGGAAGAATCAGTTCAAATGCTTCCCAGATTGATAAGCTGAGAAACAGGAGACATTGAGAAGAGAGCTAGGACAACTGACTTGACTGAATCCACAACCATCTTGATCTGGATCTTGGGAAAGTCTCTGCCTTTTCAACAGATTTTGCTTTATTTTGATACTTCCATGTGTGTTGGGTAGTAGGTGGATGGAGTTAGTAAGGTGGACAGCCCTGGATTCTAAGAGGAGGGTAGAGACCAGGTGAGGAGTGACAGCTTTCTTGTCCTTACTTTATTTCCAGGACCCTCCTCCATCCTTGTCCTGAGGAGACATCCACGATGTCTTGCTTGAACCAACAAATAAAAACACAAATGGAGGATACCTCTTCTTTCTCGTGGGCACACAATGTCAGGGCCCCAATTTGTGCCAGCTAACAAGGCAGGAAGCAGCTGTTTGCCTTTCAGGGAGCGGCTGGGTGATCTGCCTGTGTAAACAGCCATTCACCCAGGAGTCAAGAGGAACAGCTAAGGGGACTCAGGCTTCCTCCTCTGCTCACAGTAATGGTGCAGAGAGCCCAGCTGTTACTCTTCGTTTTTCCAGGCACCCTTGGAGTGGGAAGCTGGTCTCTTTCTGACCCAACCTCAAGCAAGATACCTCCCCTCAGTTTTCCTCTCTTTACTGAAGTTGTTGGCTCGTCAGTCACCTTCCTATAGAAATCCCCACTTAGTTCTGAGTACTTTTAGCCTGCATGTTATCTGTGTCCCTCTGTTATACTATAAATCAAAAAGGTCAGAATACCCATGATACAACTCACATGCTGTAGGAAGCATAACAAGAAGGAAGACCCAAATGTGAATACCTGAAACCCACTTAAAAGGGGGAACAAAATAATAATGGGAGGCAGAGGGAAAGAGGGCAGAGAGACAGAGGGAATGCCCAGAGGGCCAGGAGAATGAACGGAAATATGCAGCAGTGGGGGTTGGGGGCAGGAGGAACCTTTAGAAAGTCCCAGAGATCTGGGATGTGAGAGGCTACCAGGACTCAATAGGGAATGCCCAACAGGGGGAGATGGAAGAGACCATTTCCAGTAGATAGACATGGCACCCCAATTGAGGCAGAGGGCCACCCACCCATCTTCAAAATTTTTAACCCAGAATTGTACCTGCCTTAAGGAAATATGGGGACAAAAATGGAGCAGAGATGAAAGAAAAGCCACCCAGTGACCAGCCCAACTTGTGATCCATTCCAAGTGCACACACCAAATCCTGACACTAATACTGAGACCATATTGTGCCTGCAGACAGGAGTCTGGCATGCCTGTCCTCTAAGAGGCTCTACCAGCAACTGACTGAGCCAAATGTAGATATTTACAGCCAACCATTGGATTGAGATCGGGGCCAATATGGAAGAGTTAGAGGAAGGACTGACAGAGTTGAATGGGATTGCAACCTCATAGGAAGAACAAACAGTATCAACTAACCCAGATTCGTCAGAGTTCCCAGAGACTAAGCCAAAAATCAAGGGGCACACATGGACTGGTTCATGGCCCCGGGCACATGTGTAGCAGAGAATTGCCTTGTATGACCTCAGTGGGAGAGGATATGCTTAATCCTGTGGAAACTTGATGCCCCAGGGAAGAAGGATGCGGGTAGGGGTGAGGTGGAGGTGGATGAGAGTGTGGCAGCACCCTCTCAAAGGTGGGGGATATGGGGGGGATAGGGTGAAGAACTCAGGGAGGAGGGACTGAGAAGGGGGGCAACTTTTGGAATGTAAATAAATAAAATAATTTAATAAAGATGAAGAGGAGAAGGAGGAGTGAGTGAGTGACTTTCTCCATGTAATTTAGTGTCTATGGACTACATCAAATCCTTTTGACTTATGGTAGGATCTTTGGGCTATGGTAGCATCTCTAGAAATCACAGTTAAATTACACATACATTATTTAGGCTTAAAGTGTCAATATACCAGCGCCATTAATTTTGAACTAATTTACTAGTATACATCACTAAATATTTACTGAGGAAATACACTGAGCAAAGACTATGTACTAAGTAAGTGCAGAAATCCCATGACTTATGATGGCTGGGTTAACATTTTTTTGATCTGTCTATGCTACAAAAGCAATATGTATCCAGTAGAAATTATACTTGGACTTTTGAATTTTAATCCTCTCCTAGGCTAGCTGCATATACCATGGCATTTCTTATGATGTGGGGCAAGCCACATATCCCACCTAGCTGTGGAATCACCATGGCTTTTAAGAGTCCATGTCTAATAACTTCAACATTTGGATGCACTTTTGGTATGTCCCCAAAATCTGTATCTCCAGTCACATGGTCCTGTCTTCAGAGATGACTGGTAGTATACGAGTAGATTTCGTGTGTAAATAAAAACAAAATTAAGATAGTTTGAGAGTCTGAGTACTTTTATAAAGATTTGCTCTCCCTTTCCCATACCCTGACTCCACCTAGTAAACAATATAGGATGGATCATTAATCTGATCAGGGATTAAGGCTCCTCAGATCTGGACTTCATTCTTCACGGAACTGGTCTATTTTTAGTTGACTCTCACTTCTAGGGCATAGCCCTTTGTGATGTCAACTAAAAACCTAGGATACTTGACATGGTATCTTCTCCTTGGTAGGTTTTGTTGTAGTTCATCTTGTGTTGCTATAATAGAATGCTGCAGGCTGAAGACTCATAAAGAATGAGATGTGTTTCTTAGCATTCTGGAAGCTGGGAAAACCCAATACAAAGATGCTGACATCTTATGAGGGTTTCTATGCTATGGTCTCTCCCTGCCACCTCTGCCCCCGGAGAAAACCAAAGGGCAAGAAACATAACAGAGTAAATTGAAGGCTGACTTCTATCTTAAAACATCTCACTCGTTTGATAGCTAATCTGTTCTAGTAATAAAGAGATTAATTCATTCATGAGGCAATAGCCCTTATAGCTAATCACCTCTCATTAGGCCACACCTACCAACACTTGAGCATCAACTTCCCAACACTTGACCTTAAAGGACATATTCAAACCACAACCGGTTCTGAATTGCCATTTCTTCCTTGGTATTGTCTCATAGTTTCTAATCTTTTAGATACAACTTACAAATCTAATTGAGCCATAATGGCAGAAGAAGACTGAGTGTAGAACTCACCACTCTGCACTCTGCTTCTTAGAGATCTTAACTCCTCACCACCTTGCTGCCTTGGCTCTACACTGTCTTCAAACAAAGTCAACCAAATACTTATATCCTGCCTTCCTAGTTGCTCATAGCTGACAGACTGATCTATAATAAACAAATCTACCATTACCTACTGAAGGGTATATTGTTACATTGGAAAAGCAAGCACTCATGAACATGTGTAGCATGGTCTTCCACAAAATATCGGTGATTCACTGAAAAGACTCTGGACCTGTAACTTGAAAGAAGACCCATCTAACTACTGACATTGACTACCTATTATATAGTGTTTCATTTCCTGTACATTTTTAAAAATAATATCTGGGCTTCAGTTTTCAATAAGGATCTATTTCTTATCTATTCATTAAGAAGAATGTAATATGGTTATTTTGGAAAAGCAAAGAAATAAAAATAGCATAACAAAATGACTCTCAATGGATCCATTTATCTTCTTTTTGTCCTCTGAAGGGAAATGCACTCATGGATGTTCATCTATACACTACAAGATAGGATGTGGACTAGGCTGTGTCCTACAGTAGATGTACCACAATGAGCTATCATACGAAAGGGCCTCTTTCAGGGATTTTTCTAGGTTGTGGAGTTAGCCCAAGGGACACAAATTATTTTCTCATTATATGCCTGGTTTTAAATAAAAGGGAAATCAAAATTACAGGAATATTCTATTCTAAGTCATTTATAAAGCCAACTTTATACAAACACATGATAAATTAAAAGGCTTCTTTCTCAGAAAGGAAGGCACATCTCCACGGAGGTTTGTAATTTACCGAAAGGCTCAATTTAAGCTCCGCTGTATTATTTTTCCAGCCAATACTTGCAATGCTTCCAAAATTGGAAGTTAATATCAATTTCAGTTAATTTCCTTTAATTTTGATTCTACCTAGATTTCTTGTCCTTTAAGATTATTTTGAGTTTGAGTTTTTCTCCCCAACTACCATTAACTCAGGCTTCAGCCGTCTCAGCAATTAAGACTCCCAGAGGCATGTTTTCTATTTCCTATTCTATTCATTAAAATAGTATAATTAAAAAAATAATTCAGAACTAACAGCAGAATAAAGTACAACTTCACTAAAAACTTTTCTCCATTTTATCAATGGTGAACAAACAACTTTGTGATTATTTAATCTGCTTCGAGTCCCCTTACCTACAGCATAAATGTATGAACAGATTCCCTGATCCACTGGAGTTTCCAAAAACCTAACTGCCATTTAAATCTTCTTGTTGAATGAACTTAGGGATTGGCTATAAATTGAATCCAAAATGGGGAAAGATGATGGAGAGAGTACCATTCCACCGGTTCTAGGAGATCTGGCTCTGTAACTGTTAAGATAAGGTCTTATCAATTTTACACAAACCTAGATACCTCTGAAAAGATACTCTCAACTATAACTTCTTCAGAGTGGACCTGGGGCACTTTCGTGATTGTTGATCAATGTGAGAGGGCTGCCCACTGTGGGCAGTACCACACCTGAACAGGTGGGTCTGGGTTGTCTAAGAAAGGCAGCTGAACAATCTGGGGGCAACCAGCCTATAAGCCTAGTTCCTCCATGCTCTCTGCTTCAGGTCCTAATACCAGGTTCCTGCCTTGAGTTCCTGCCTCGGCTTCCTTAACTGATGACCTATAACCTACAAGTGAAAGAAATCTTTTCCTTCCCAAAGGACTTCTGGACAGTGTCTTATCACAACAATAGTTAAGCAAACTAGAGCAATAACCTTCAGTTCTACAAGGGCTTTTCTGTAGTTTAAAACGAACCCGAGTTTGGGCACAAATAAATACAAGCTGGACATGTCTCTCCCAAATTCATACGCTGGAGTCACCATCCTTAGTATCTTAAAAAGTGACTGTTTTCTGTAGGTAGAGCCCTTAAAGATATGGTTACCTTAAAATGAGGTCTTTAGAGTAGGCTGTTAAACGGTTTGACCAGTATCCTTACAAAAGGGGGCCATGAGAACAGAAAGACACCGAGATCATGTGTGTATGGAAAAGGACATGTGAAGAAACAGTGAGAGGACACCCATCCCTAAGAGACTCTAGAGGCAAAAGGCAGTGGCACTGACAGCTCTTCATCCTGGCACCCTAGCCTCAAAACCAGGCCACAGTCACAAGGCATTTCTGCTGCAAAAGATACTCAGTGGGCTGTACTTTTTTATAGCCTCCCCAACTGACTAAAGCAGCAAGTTTAAGTGGGATTCGTTGCCACATCGGAACAGAGAATAGAATCAATTATACTGAAAGTTTTTATACCTAGCAATCAGGACAAAAAGAGGTCCAGGCTTGGTTCATCAGTAGCTCACAGCATTAACAAGCATCCCCTTTCTTTCCATGTTTCTGTTCCATCAGCCTCTATCTTGCACAGTGGCTCCGACCTCAGACATCACTTTGGGCTGACACGATATGCATGCAGTTTTGAGGCATAGCATCAGCATTGACTGGAGAAGAAGTTATCATTTCTTGATTTCTTATAAAAGCAAAGAAATCCATGGTATACACCCTCTGCACTCTTTTATACATGCCCCATGGACCGGAAATGGATCATGGCCAGTGGCTAACAGTATCAGAGTTTCTCACTGCTGTAAGGAAACACCCCAGGAAACAAGTTGAGAAAGCAGGGATTTATTTTGCTCGCATTGGCTGAGGTTTCAAGGTGGGAGGGGTGGATGGAGAAGAGCATGTCACATCATGGCAGCAGGGGGACAGTGTGGAGAATTCTCATGCCCTCTAGCTTTCTCCTTCTCCTCCTTCCATTCTGTCTTAATCCCTTGTCTATGACATGGCACTGCTCACATCCAAGGTGAGTCTTCCTTCTTAGTTCATCCTCTGTGGATGCATATTTGCAGGCACAGCAAGGGATGTGTTTTGCTAGCATCCCGCGTGCTTTCCAATCCTATCAAGTTCTCAACCAAGGTTAACTACCACAGTGAACTTCTAATCCCTGACCATGAAAACAAGGCCGTGGTGAAAGATCTACTCCGAATCAACACTGATGCCTAGAGAAAAGGAGGACCTGAATATAGTATAAGTAAGAGAAAGCAAAGAGAATAGGAAATGTATTTGGAGGAGGTGATCAAGGGTGCCCCCTCCCCCAGATATCAAGTTCAGGTATAAGATAGCCAAGGGATGTTTCAGCAACTGAGTTACTGAACAGACATCTTTCTAAACATCCTTCCTGTCAACTATCCATCTTGTTAACATGTTGTAAGAAAACTAAACACAAAATTGGTATGGATTTTTACCTTCCTGGATAGTTAAAAAATTAGAAGTGTTATTTCATTTGCTGCAGATAATTGTACAGAACGTGGAACTCACACATGGCAAGCTCAGAGACTTGAAACAACTTCCTCACAACCGTGGAGGGTTTGCCTCCTGGGACAGTGGAAAAATAAAGACCTTACCCTAAGAGGTCACACGATGAAACAATAGATTAGGAAGACATACCAATCACTAGTTTCCAAAGATAGTCATAGGTAGCTTAAGTTTATAGCATCCAGAGCCTAGATTAAACTTGAGATTCATTCATTTTTATCCCAACAATATGTTGTATATATAATATGAAAGGCCTTCTCTATATATGTAGCACTAGGAATCAGGGCCTGAGAAAGACAGATGTGCCTCATTTCTTATAGTAAATACAGTCAGAAGTATGTTTGTTAGTGAGGGTGGGCTGGGAGGATTATGATCATATCCATACCAAGCATTAATACCTCAAAGCTGAATACCATCAAGATATACAATTTTGCTCACATACATGGACATATGTGATATCTTGCATCTTGTCCCTGTGTCATTTGGAATATCTAATATCACCCTAGGACACCATCATAGGACAAAGAAGAGGTTTATGAGCTCTCAGTTGTCTATCATATATTTCACAACTCTCTTGCCAGAACTGCTCACATGATGCCCTGCCCCCAACTCCCCCAGGAACAGCAAGAAAATCTGGACAGTGACCCCCAGCAGGGACACTTGGAAAATGGTCCATTTTTGCTACAGGATTTTCTAGAGAGTATCGCCTAGAACTATGTGTTGTTTTCTAGCCACTTATGACATTGTACCACGCAGGGAGTGTTTATAGAGACGCCATCATAGTGACACTTTCTGCTTGAGGTTTGCTGAACACTGTGACATATCTGTCCCCTTGCTTTCAGGCTGTGGATATGAGAAGATAAAGAAGACTCTGCTGAAGAAAGGTGACATGTTTATTTCTTTGCCCTACAGTGATGTAATTGAAAGAAAACACTTGACTTTATGCCACTGTTGTCTTAGTTAAGGTTACGATTGCTGTGATGAAACACCATGGACAAAGCAACCTGGGGAGGAAGGCTTTATTAGGCTTATACTTTCTGCTCATAGTTCTTCACTCAGGGAAGTCAGGACAGGAACTCAAATGGGGCAGGGATCTGCGGGCAGGAGCTAATGCAGAAGCCATGGAGGGGTGCTGCTTGCTAGCTTGCTCCTCATGGCTTGCTCATCCTGCTTTCTTATAAAATCCAGACTCACCTGCTCAGGGATGGCACCACCCACAAATGGCTGGGCACTCCCACATTAACCACTAATTAAGAAAATGCCCTACAAGCTTGTCTACAGCCCCATCTTATAGAAGCATGTTCTCAACTGAGGTTCCTCCTTCCAGGTGACTTTAGCTTGTGTCAAGTTGGCATTAAACTAGCCAGCACACCATTTTTATTTTTTATTTATTCATTTTTTTGTCCTTAAGCACAACATCTCACTTCTGTGAACCCTCCCCTCCCTTCTTCAACTTGAAAGATGATAGTAATATTTATCTACCTGAAGAGATATTGTTATAAGACCCTTGCCAGGTCCCACCCAAAGACTTCTCTAATGGATGTAAGGCCCATTTCCAGCCCATTGAGACACAGGCAGCCAAACTCCATACTACAGAAAAAGCCAAAGATCAAGCCACAATCCCACCAATCTCTGAGCTTAAAATCACACCATTTCCTGAGCTTGCTCCAAGATCAGGCCATAGAATCCCACCAATCCTTGACATTGTCCCAAGATCAGGCTACAAAGCCCCACCAATCCCAGGCCACCGTGGAAATCCGCCCCGCCTCAACCCTATACAATGCCTGCCTCCTGCTTGGTTCTTGGCAGCTTCTCTCCTGAGCAGAGGCAGCCATCCTTTAGTGGTTTTCCCCAAAAAGTCTTGCATTAGGTTTGTTGTGCTGTGTGATATTGTGATATTCCTTAGTTCCTGACTGCCAGGATATCTTTCCCTTCAGAGCCGCAACACTTACAGTCATGACAATACACTTAAAAGACACATATGTACATGCGTGTCTATCCAGTATGCAGCTGGCATGCAGTCAGAATTCATTGTTAAGTGAATCTTCTGAATATGGGTCAGATTTTAGGATCTAATTCTTGGCTGTGATTTCATGTGCTCCTCTTGTTTCAAGTGCAACTCGGTTGCCTGGCCTTCAGATTCTACTAGGTTTCTCTTTCCTACCTAGGTCTTCTTCCTAATATCTTGCTCCCCAACATCCAACCCTCCTAACCCTTCCTCCTTCAATGCTCACTGTTGCAGCACACTTGTTCAAGAATTTTGAAATTAGATTAAAAACTTAGTGTCACCAACTTAACTATTCTGAAATATTAGAGGTCCATTGAACCAGGTCAGTCCCTCTGGAAAAGCTATACTTTCTCTTTCACTGACATCATGTTTGAGTATCTGATCTGTTTTGACCAACAAAGGTGAATGGAAGTGGCATGAGCAGACACTTTGAGTACCACAGCATCCTTCTATAGCATCTCGATTTTTCTTTTACCTTAAGACCAACAGGTCCCATGTAAAAGCCTCTGCTGTGTGGCACTGCCCCCAAACTCCTACCCCCTGCTCCATCTCCACCCACCCCTATTCCACAACTCTCCATCCCTATTCCCGCTCTACCTATCCCTACACCAGATACTCCCCACCCAATCCCTGGGACTGGTCAGACTGAAATACTCTATCAGAGAGAGAGAGAGAGAGAGAGAGAGAGAGAGAGAGAGAGAGAGAGAACAACAACTCAAAATAGCTTCAGGAAGTCCCTGAAACTGATTAGATTCTCTAGGCCTCTTCCTGTTAAAAGTAAAGAATATTTTCAGACAAACCAAGCTGCAGAGGCAACACAGAGACCCGTGGAGCAGCCTGGAGGAAATACAAACCAGCAAGGCTGCCTGGAAGAGCAGGATCAGTTGAGCCACCAGGAAAGGAGAGTCTCTGTTAGGACGTAGGTAAAATATTAAGACTTAGATGGAATGCTAAAAGTGTAGGTAAAATGTTAAGGCCTAGGTAACAGTTACCTGGCTAGCCTCCCGTTATAAGGAAACTTTCTCACATGTTTCTGCTGTTACTAGGAAACTTTCTAATGCCAATATTGACTACATATTCTGTTATATCCTATGCCCTTGGAAACCATCCATGATAGAATTCAGTAGAACTGTTTTGCATAGTTACCTACAATAAGCTTGGACCTGAACCAACCACCCAAGAACATTTCCTGCACCTATGTGTAAGCTTTTATGGTATTTGCCTTTGTAAGCTGCCCCTGGGATAGACTCAAACATAAGACCTGTACCAATATAAGAAACTATTTGGAATACGACTTCCATTTTGAGTAGTGGTCTAGTACTTGGCAGAAAGAAACATGTATGTGGGTAACTGATACCCTGGTTGGAAGGTAATGACATAATGTTGTAGACAAGTAAAGACATGAATATTAGACAAGGCAAGGCCTCTGCCACAGCTGAATATCCCAACCAATGGGAGCAGGATAAGTGTACAACAAAGACATGTTGTTCCCAAGAAAATTCCCTTATCCCTAAATCCTGATTGGTGGAATAACTTGATAAATATGTTTGTGGATTTTGGTCTTAAAAACCTTGTAGGATCTTAACTCAGGGTCATGATTCAAATCCCAAATTTGCACCATGGCCCTGGTCGACTAGTCCTGGAGGCATATGCTCAATAAACTATCCCTGTTTGACTGAGATCGGTGTTCATGTGGTTTGTGAGGCGATTTCTGGACTCCCAACCTGTTGATCTGTCATCAGACTTGTAGTGTGGTCCAGATTCACAACTTTGGTGAACTGACACTACACTGGATTGTGCTTTGGTAATAGAGCTGTTCTTGAGTCATTTCTGTACCTCTAAGTCACCCTCACCCATATTCCTATAAGAAACCCCAACAAAACTCACTGTTTCACTAAAGTTGGACTTTGGTGGTATCTATTCTTTGATCTATCATGGACTTCCTTTCTGGGTTGAGAAGATGTGTGTGCTGCATCTCCTCAGGAAAAGTCTGTCTTATGACAGTATCTCTTCAGAAATAAAAACATACAAAGGAGTAAGAGCTGTGGGGTGACGGATTAGGTAGATGAGAATGTAGCTGAGAAGCAGCCTGTAGGCATTTTCTCTCCCCAGGTGACATAGATGAAGGCCAGATTAGACCAGATTAAAAGTAGATAAATGCAGCTCTCGGGTGGGCTCACAGATCTCATAGATGGAGGTCAGTGAAGTCACACATCCAGGCGAAAGCAAGGGTGTTTTATGGGTCTTGGGTGGGTGAGGGGTGGTGTGTGAGCAAGGAGCTGAGATTTTGCCTATACATGGTGAAAGACTGAACCCCTGGGTGGACACTCTGGGATGGGTTGCTGGAAACAAAAAGATGAGGAGAGATCTTTGCCGGGAGATTTCTCTGAGGGATGGGGGAGTTTTTTCTGTGTGGGAGGGGTTAGGGGAAGGAAGGCAGATGGGGTTTCCTAGCTTGTGCAGGGGATGAATATGGGTTCTAGCCTAACACAGTCCCTTTGATTTGTCTATATAACCTACATGCTGAAGCCTCATTTATAGAAGAGATGACTGATAGGACCTCTGATTCCCATCACACAAATGACTTCTTTGTGTATTTAAGAACTCCCTAATTTAGAATATTTCTTCTTCTCTTTTGCCTACTGAAAATGCTATCTTGCAAATGTGTTTCTGACAGGGTTTCCCTCTTCTGCTTCCAGGATCCTAGATGACTGCTCCTTTCTCTAAACAACCTCAGTATTTGTAACAGTTTCTGCAGCATGTTTCTTGACTTCTTTGGTAAGACCATGTTTTTCTATGATGGTGATTATATCTTTTCACTGTTACAATACACCCAATGTCATAGGTAGTACAGAGAGGGGTTGTGCGTTTTTTTCTCTTGGAGCCTTCCTTGGAAAAGCACAGTGAAATGTGTATATAAAAACTCATTAGCATGGCTTCTGGTTCTGGTTCTAAGAGAGATGTACTGCTCACCACTCTGTCCTGTTGCTGACTCTGAAACACAGCTACCAAAAGACCTTGGTACTTAGAGTACACTGTGAGAACTTGGTGGTGCTTTCAGATTAAGAGGGTTTAGCTAGAAGGTGGGGCAAGAAATACGTTAAGGAACAGGTGCTAACAGAACACAGTGATATGAATGAGGAAGGGGGTAGGGGGAAGAATAGCTGAACTATGTTTGAAAAGTCACATGGAAATCTAGTGTTTTGTAAGTTTTTAATGAATGTTCTCTGCCCCCTAAACATGGGGAGGGGGTTGTTTAGATGGAATTGATTAACATGGAAGATAATATTCCTTCCAGAGAACTTTGGTTGCCAAACAAAAATATCCTAGTATCTGAGCTAAGATACCTATGTTTAAGTTGTTGGTTCGTTGTTGTTAGGGGTGTCAGAGATTTGCCCAAAACAGTACAAGTCATTGTCATTTCTCCATTGCCCACTGGTACTTGATGTAAGATCATATTGCCATAGATAGCACATGCCTTGGTCTTCAAAACTTGGAGAAGTCAAGTGAGTTCTGACCTGGAAGCACTTTTCCCTGCTGGCTAGCTTTCATAGTACTAGAAAGCACTACTCAGGTTTCTGGGTGTGTGGTGCTTAAAAAAAGAATGCCCTCCCCCCCATCATCTCAGTTGGCCCTCAGTTGATGATGCTGTTTTGGGAGGTTTAGGACATATGGCCCTGCTGATGGACGTGTGTCATTAGGGGTGGGCCTTGAGAGTTTAAGTCCTCAAATCATTTTCAGTTTGCTCACTCTGCTTCACCCTTGTGGTTCAAGATGTGAGCTTACAGTTCCCTGCTTCTGTCACCATGCCTGCAGTCTGCTGCAAAAGCCAAAATAAGCATTCTTTTGTGTGTTGCCTTGAACATGGTGTTTCATCACACTAATCGAAAGTAACTGATTCAGGGAGAAGAGCCATCAACAGTCTTACCCTGCTGTGAAACTGAGCTACAATAACAACTGGCCTAGCAAGGCTTGCCCATGGGTACAACAGTGACACAAATGTTATGGTGGTAACCAATGGTTTTCTGATTGGACTTGGGCCTACTCCACAGGAGAAAACACATGCTATAAATATAGCCAAGAACCCGTGGATAGAGAGTTCGTAGAATCTATAGGAAAACCTAACACCCTTATTTTACTAAAAGTACATAGTATCAAACTGCTTCCTTCCTATGTGCATATACCCATCAATGAATGCAGTGCTCGGTTCTTACCAGAGAAGCTTGTTTATCAGTAGAAATTGTTTAATTCATGACTGGTCAGAGTGCAGAGAACACAAGTCTGTGGCATGCTCAGCTATACCTGCCTGGGACATTAGTATCACACTAGCTTCCCCCAGTGCTCAAAGAACATTGTAAATCAGGGACAGGAAGATTGTAAGAATCAGAGTTCAGGGAAGATAGGTATGACATAATTTCATCTTGATATGCATTGGCAGTTGCACGAGTGAACTCTCTGGGTTTGCTCACACAAGACTCGTCAGCATTCCAGCCTGAATGGAGGAGGAGTTCATGAGACCCCATTCCTAGCTGAGGAACTAAAAGCAGTTGATTGCTTCTCAGGAGTGAGAGTCCATCTCCTTTAGGAGTATTGTCCATGGTCGGTTGCCCATGGGCCAGAGGTCAACTCTACATCCATGTGCATATGGGCCAGCAGTGGTTTTAAGAAAAAGAAAGGAAGGAAGGAAGGAAGGAAGAAGGAAGGAAAGAGAGAAAGAAAGAGAAAGAGGGCATGAAGTTGGGGAGGAGTTGGGATGGGTGGAATCCTGGAGTAGCTGGATGTGGGGTAGGTGTGGTATTTTAAAATAGCTTGCCATTCACATAATTTTCCCATTTACTACAGATAAAAGCAAAACCTAGTGAGTTGGGTTCACATTATTTATTTTTATGTAAAAAAATTAAATGTGTGTGTATGAATGAAGTTATGAAAGAGTAAATAAAAATAATGCAGACTTTCTGACAAAACAATAATTGGTATGTTGTCTTGGTCTGCCCAATGGGTTTCTTCAGACCAGTTAAATTAAAAATCTCACCATACTTCCCTTCTTGGCATTTGCGAACTGGCTAGTCCCAATGAGGTTCACCAGGGAGTTGGAGCTTTCCTCATGTAATTCATCACTTTTGTTTTTTTGTTTTTTTTTTGTTTTGTTTTTTTGTTTTTGCTCTAGATGCTGACATATGACCACAGCATCTCTGAAAACATGTGTGTCCTGCCAGCCTTTCCTAGACTTTCCCACACTGGAACTCTTTTATATCCAAGACATTTTTATTTGACCTGGGTGTCTTAGTCAGGATTTCTATTCCTGCACAAAGCATCATGACCAAGAAGCAAGTTGGGGAGGAAAGGGTTTATTCAGCTTACACTTCCACATTGCTGTTCATCACCAAAGGAAGTCAGGACAGGAACTCAAGCAGGTCAGGAAGCAGGAGCTGATGCAGAGGCCATGGAGGGATGTTCCTTATTGGCTTGCTTCCCCTGGCTTGCTCAACTTGCTCTCTTATAGAACCCAAGACTACCAGCCCAGGGATGGCACCACCCAAAATGGGCCCTCCCTCCTTGGTCACTAATTGAGAAAATGCCCCACAGCTGGATCTCTGGGAGGCATTTCCTCAACTGAATGAAGCTCCTTTCTCTGTGATAATTCCAGCCTGCGTCAAGTTGACACACAAAACCAGACAATACACTGGGTATATAGGCCTATTTAATAGATACACAAACCAAACATTTGCTGATGATAAATTATAAAAAAAGATATTTGAAGATAGTTTGCTGGTCACATAATTTTCTCATTTACTACAGATAAAAGCAAAACCTAATGGATTTTTTTTAATGTAAAAAAATAATAGCTCTTGGCTGAATATTTGATGCTGCAGCTTCAACACTTTTTGATGTTAACGAGGGAAGGGACCAAAAAGGAGGCCAGGAGGCAACAGGTAGCGACACAGGTAAACCGGAGACTCACCGCCCAGAGTCGCTGATTATTCTCAACCACCACATCTTAAGATCAATATTGAACGACCTTTAGGCGCTTCCTTGTGCTTGTGGTTTTCTTCCTGTCTACAACTTGTGGGCGGTGTGGTTGATGGCGGTGGAGAGAATGAGGCAATGCTATTTCACCACACAACTCCAGGGGCAGCATCCACAATATGTTTATCTTGAAGGAAGCTGGTTCTTCCTTGCCCATCAGTAGCCTCAACAGGAAGGAAACCTAGTGTTTTCCCTGGACCACTTGCAAAAAATCCTTCTGCTGTTTGATTTCTATTATATACTTAACTCTCCAATTCCCAGGGTGCTCATTTGAAATTTTTTAATATTTCCCTTTTCTTCAACGTGTTGACACAGGACCGAATAAGTAGATAAAGCTGAATGATTTTACTTGCTGTCTTTAAAGGGAAAAGCTCTTGTGCTAACTAGACTCACCTCTTTACACATGCTTTTTTTTTAAAGGAGTGTAAATCCTCTAATCTAACTTGTAAAACATTTAATATTTTGGATATACGGTTTTAATGACCGTCCAAAAGTCACACTGGCTGGACAATGGGAGCTGCCGGGCTATTGTGTGTTGGCCACAAAGCCATGAGGGGCCTTTTCTCTGGGGTCACGAGGTCAAGCTCCACAGCATTAATTTTGCTGAGTTTCTTTGTTATAAATAACAAACAAGGTCATTTATTTTCATTCTCTTGTTTCTAATTGCAGGCATGGACTCCACGGAATGAACTCCACAAACAGGTGGCTGGAACGCTGGGGAGAAAACTTGAAGCCGTTCCAGGAAAGAGGGCAATGTCCCACTCTGGTGAAACAGTTTGATGAGGTAGAGATTTAGACCCTGCAGGAGACGCACCTGCACTGTTACTGGAAACGCAAACACTCATCTGTTTGGCATGCACAGATCTATGTAAATTAAGGGAGATGATTTTGCAGCTAGTCCTCAGCTGCTCTCTGATCAAACGCAATTGTTTCTCCTTCCTCAAGACACACACTCTTTTATTAGACTTGGGCTCTTCTCGGTTATTTATTTATTATTATTTCTTACAAGTTTATTGTGTGCTGGTTCTTAAAGAGAACATTGCATATAAATGGAGACAAGGAATGCTGGGGCCTTTCCAAGGAAGGATGTCATGGCGATGTGTTTACATGAAGTGCTCTTTGGATCTATCATGAGAAGGCTTCATGTACATCTGTTTAAGGATTTTCGCTCCTTTACACCCCTATAGCTATTCCTTAATGAAAAATAAAATCTGGACTGACCCCCCCCCTTTTTGAGTGAAAATACTGGGTCTTCAGCCTCATTGTTCAACTGGGCTTTGTGGGCAGCCATGGAGGGGCCTCCTGCTGTAAACTGGCTGGGTTTCCTCTTTTCCACTCCCGTGGAAGCCTCCTCACCAGCCATCACTGCCTTTGTCTTTTTGAGGGGGGAAAAAAAAAGAACCCTTTTCACTTGAACAAAATAAAAACTACCTAGGATTTGTTTCTGGAGTGTAATTATAAACTTCATTGTGCGTTCTTCCTGGCTTTGATGCTTATCTCGAAGAGTTCAGTGAAAAATAAATTGTTTTTATGAAAACAGAGAAACCATTTGATAAACACGCTGTCTCTGAAAATTGTTCCTGCAAAAGAGGTCATTCTTTCACTTCAGAAAAAATAGAATATGTTTCAGCAAACAGGCAGGACAGCAGCTTAGGATTTCTGTGAATGGATTTTTTTTTAAGTCAGATACACTGAAAATTGCACGCCTCCCGATCACATTAAGGGTATTGGCTTCTAAAATAGCTTCATTGAGGAACCACTCAGACCACAAGCAAATACTCGTTGCGGCTCTGCTCTTATTTCTAGGAATTAATTCTCAGATTAGTACTTTTTGCTACTAGGTTTTTGGGGATGTTGGTCCCTAATTATAGATGGTCAGAACCTACCAGTGACTGTATTCTTGGTAAAGGTAACAATAACTTGGAGAACTGGTTAGTTTTGGTGGACTCTTCCTGTATCTCCCATACAGAGACCAACATGAAAAAATCTGTCTTAGTAATGCAAGAAGTCACCTCATGGACACAACTACATATATATTTATTACAAAGGGAAGGTTTACTTTGTTCCATCTGCCCATATGTCTACTATATCTTTAACTGGAATAAAAATATAAAAATAATTTCCATTTCTAGACTAAAAGTTTTGATGTACCAAAAACTGAAAGTAAAACTCCCCTGGCCTAGAGGTTTCTTTCAGGTTGTATTGCGCTGTATTTCCTGGTGGAACTCTTGCCGTTGACTATTTTTACTTGGGTGTTGTGTTAATGACTTGTCACTTGGATGCCCCCTCACCCCACCCCCATGTTAGCCATTGTGAGAATGTTGGGCAGTCTGACTTTATTTGCATGTGATTCCAACTACGAATGTGAAATGCCGATTCTCTGACAGAAAATTTAAGCTTTGTGGCAATGTATTAAGAATCCAGACACTGCTTTATGACTCAAAGCCAAGTTCAGATACAAAACCAACCACCAAGCATTTGCCCTTATAATACATTAGCTGTTACTATGGGAATAGAGAAGAAACTTGAGAAGCTCTGGCCTTGTTAATTTCCATTTGGAGCTGCTGTTAATTTGGCTACATTACATACTGCAAACAAAGATCATAATATTTGGATAGGACTTTTCATCACCCGAACGCAAGAGAACTAACCCATATATAATATTTAATAGTGTCTGTCTCTGTCTCATTTGGCTTACATGACTTTCAGAAATTCCCAAAAGTAAGATTTCTGGTTACAACAACCAGCAGGGTTTGGTTTAATACACTCCTCTCTGGTCCTTGCTTAACCTGAGGCCACGGAAAAGTAGGAAAAAAATTGAGAGTTCTGTTAAGATTTACATCAGCTTTCATATTTTGTAGCATTTACTTTTTTTTCGCATTAAGAATATTCATGGATGAATAGAGACACCAAGCTAATACAACTAATGGTAATGACCCGAATCATAGAAAACTCAAGGACTTTAATTATGCTCAGAATCTATATTTTGGCTTCACAAAGAATTCTATGGTCACTTTTTGAACAGTATGTGTGTTTGTTCACGGATGTGTATTTTCATGTATGTTTATGTGTGGGGCGCATGCCCATTTGTATGGAAGTTAAACCTTGGCTGTCTCAGAAGGACCATCTACCTTTTCTCTGGCAGAGTCTCTCATTGGACTGAGGCTTGCCAACTAGGTTAGACTAGCTGGTCAGTAAGCCTCAAGACCTTGTCTCTACCCTCCCAGTCCTGTGGTTGCAGGCTAGCCCAACTTTTTCATGTGGGCTCTAGGGATTGAACTCAGGTCCTCATGCTTGCTAGGTAAGTGCTTTGCCAACTGAGCCACTCCCACTCCGGCCCTCTGCTGCCCTTCTTAATAAATGTTAGCACTATTCAGCATAAATTCAAATCACATATAAGATGATTTTTTTGAAGAAGCCTCTTCAGGTTTAAGGCTTGCCTAGTAGTAGGAAGGCTTTGGTATGGGATTCAGGAAGGAACTTTCCAACAGACTGGATGACATCACATCACAATTGTCCTCAATACTTTAGAGTCCACTCTGAAGCTGTTTGAACATGGGCCTTATTTACATCCTCTGGAACTTCTAAAATGAGGTGCCACTACCAACACAATAGAGAGTTTAAATCTAATTAATCAGTTCTAAACGAAACAGAATATAACTTTGTTGTTCACCCACATAAAATCCCAAAGGCATCAGGATTCCTAAGACACAGAGATTATTTGAGTCAGAAGTCCTATGTAGTCTTGTCTCCTTACCACCCCCACCCCGTTCCCCAGCCAGATTGCCTGCCAGGAATACTCTAACATGAAAGTATTTACTCTTCTTTCCCTCTCCCATCTTTTCTAATTTCCTTCTAAACTTCTGCTTATCCATTTCAAAGGACACATCAAGCAATGTCTGCTGCTCTTGAGACACCAAGCATTTTGCTAGGTGCACCAACCTCCCCAACCCTTGAGTCTCCTTTTAAAATATTTTGCAATTCAATAATTTCAGTAGATATAACATGACAGGACCTACCTCCAGGTAGTTGGATGAGACAGGACCTGTGTGTGTGTGTGTGTGTGTGTGTGTGTGTGTGTGTGTTTGTGTTTGTTTGTGTGTGTGTGTGTGTTTCTGCAGTACAACATGGAGTCCCTTCTAAAAACTTTCATGAGTCATGTTGGGGTTTCCTTTCTTAATACACAAGTGTATAAACAGTGGCTGGCATTGACTGGGTGCTCAAAGGCAACTGTTGAATGTGTGTCGACAGAGTGGAAAGGTCACTTGCACAGACATCCCAAATGACCAGTGACTTCTCACTCTGATGCCCCAGGCACACCTCTGGTCTCAGAGTCCCTTTCACCCCTCCCCCAATACTCACACTTTTGCTTATATCTCACCCTAACTGAAGTGCAGGCTTGTGAGTATAGTCTCCTCTCAAACACTTCTACATGACAGACAGAGGCATCATAGGGAAAAGACAAAAAAAATCTAAAATAGTGGCCAAGAGTGGTATGGGGTGTGAGCAGACATTCCTAAATCCCAGAGCCTCTAGGGGCAAGGGTCTCTCAGTTTCTCTGAGTGCAACCCACCAGCTTGCTCTTGTAATTCCAGCTCCTGCAGCTAGTGGGATTTCTGCTGCAGAGGATTTATGTGCGTGATCCCGGAGGTCTGATTACAACTTCAGGTTATTTCTCTCTCTCTCTCTCTCTCTCTCTCTCTCTCTCTCTCTCTCTCTCTCTCTCTCAGCAACTTTGTTTATACTTTATTTCAACCTCCGTAATCAAACTCAGATTGCTCCAGATGCAAGGCAGATAGACCATAAGGTGAGAGAGAGAGAGAGAGAGAGAGAGAGAGAGAGAGAGAGAGAGAGATAAAGTGTGCAGAGAGAGAGAGAAGCTCATCTTCTTGGCTTTGATGCTTGCTCCCTTTAAGGGTTACCCCGTAGGAAAATTCTTTTCTGGTACCCTGGGTCAGCAGTTACTTCTCTCCCTGGATCAGACCCTGCACTTTGCCGCCATTGTTAGATACTCATAGTGAAACTTAAAAGATGTTCTCTTTCGGGACAACAGGTGGCCACTGCAACCTCTAGCTCTGATTGGTTGAAAGGCCACAGGCGCCCAGTGGCCCAGAGAAAGGGCCTCCACTTCATCGTTTCAAGAACTTACTCAATGGGGTGTTGTCCTGATAACATCTCAGCACACTGCCAATTTGTGCAACCCGCTGGGCCATTAGGGAGCGCCGCTGGGTTGTCAACATTAAATGGAGACTCAGGAGAGGGGACCAAAGCCTTTTCAGGAGGGGGAGAATCAGAGTCAACCCAGTGACAATGTGGGGGAGTTGTTCCTTCTCTGAATACACAGGGCTCTCTCAGGCAGTCCCCTAACAAGTTTCTGCTAAGAACATCCTCTCTCTCTCTCTCTCTCTCTCTCTCTCTCTCTCTCTCTCTCTCTCTCTCTCACACACACACACACACACACACACACACACACACACAATTGAAGCTTATTTTTCCTGCTTGGTTCCTGAAGTATAGTATTGAGTAAAGGTTCACACCCAGGTGTTGCAACCTGGAGAACATACAGAAAAGTTCAGGTCCCCGGCTAGCAAAGTGATCCAGGGCCCACACCTTTCGAGACTGTCAGTCCAAATAGTTCAACATCTTTCGCTTCTCGTTCAAAGTAGTTCGCAGATAACTGAACCGAGAAAGGGAGAGCTCACAGCTCAGCCAACATTTTCTACCGCCAAGGCTGAAGGCCAAACTTTCAAATTAACTCAGAGCAATAAAGCCAAGGGTGGTGGTGATGGTGGGGGTGCGGGGGTGGGGGTGGGGGAGAGAGAGTAACGTAGATTAAAGAAAGAGAAAGAAATAAGAGGGTGGGTGGGTGCAACGTGGGGAAGTTAATCACCCAGAACCTTTTAGGAAAAGAGGGACATTTTCTCTGGGAGAGCAGCGAGTGACCTGCCTAGATCGAGTTACTCAAATGCCTTTCGAAAACAAACACGAGTAAAGAAAATACAAAGAGACCCGACTTGAGGCTTAACCTGGGAAGCTTCAGGTCTGCCTACTTGTGAAAGGTCAGGCCCTAACACCCCTCTGGAAAAGACCACAGGTGTACATGGGGTTCCCGGTCCTGGCTACCAGGAGCCACTTACACAGGTTAGTTTCTGGGCTGAGTCTACACCGGGGATATCCAAGCAGAAGGTGGGATAGAGGGGTTGGGAGACAGGTCTCCATTAGCACGAACTGGGACGAGGTGGTAGGGACTGAAGAGAGGACTGGGTGGGAAGTGGACGGCTTTGGGATGCTGGGGCCAAGGGAAGCGAGGGTCGCACGGGAGAAGAGCCGGACTCAAGGAGGGACCGGGCTGGCAGCCGCGGGGAGGCCGAGGGAGGCCCGGGAGCGGGGAGAGCGGTGAGGCCGCGGGGACAAAGAGGACCGGGGAGGGAAGGGGTGGGACGGAGAGGGGTCGGGAGAGGAGCGCGCGGTGGCCCGGGCTGCACGGGGCGCGGGGCGGGGCGCGAGCCCGGAGGCGGTCGGCGACCGAGCGCACCGGCGGGGCGGGCGGCGCGCCAGCTGCCCGCGGTGGGAGGGGCGGAGCGGCGGCGGCGCGGGGAGGGGACCGGCGGCGGCAGGAGGGGGAGCGGCAGGGGAGGGGCCGGGCCCCTTGTCTCCGCGGCTCCTCGGCTCAGTCCGCCCGGGGAGGAGGAGCGGGGCTAGCCGCCGCCGCCGCCGCCGCCGTCCCAGCTTCGCCGCGCACCTGAGCTCGCCTGCCGCCCCGGGCCCACGCGCTGCGCCCCGCGCCCCGCGCCCCGGGCGCCCAGCCCGCGCGCAGCCAGCTTCGGTGTCCCGGTGGGGCGCGTCCCCCGGGCCGCCTCCCGCTCTCCCGCGGCTCGCGTGGCCGCGCCTTTGTGTGCTGCGGCCGCAGCTCCCGGGCTCGTCGGCGGCCCCCCGCGCGACGCCCCTCCAGTCCCACGGCCCGTGCGCTGTCCCCGGGCGCCCCCGGCCGGGCGTCCTCGACGGTGGATCGTGCGGCCGCGAGGAGGCGGGTAGCGGCCCCGGCAAGCGTCAGCTCCGTCCCCCAGCCACCGGCCCCGGCATGGATGTGAGGTTCTACCCCGCGGCGGCCGGGGACCCCGCCGGCCTGGATTTCGCGCAGTGCCTGGGGTACTACGGCTACAGCAAGGTGACCGGGCCGGGGGCGGGGGCCACCTCTCCATCCCGGGCGCGTCCCTCGTCCCGCCTAGCCTGCTGCACTTTCTTTCCGATCTTTCCTTCCCACCCGCTGGTTTCTCGGTGCGCCTTAGTCTCTGACCAACTCTCTTCGTCTTCTCTTTACGTCCCCTTCCTACCCACCTTTTTGTCCCTCTGCTGGCGCTCCCTCTGCCCTCCTGATCCCCTCCCCCGCTCCCCTAAAAACTGTGTGAAGCGCAGTCCCGGGACTGAGCTGAGACTCGCGTGTGATTCTTTGTTGATGTTATTAGTAAACACGATTGCAACGCCCCTACTATGGATGGGGGGTACGCTACGTAGGGGGTCCCCGATCTCGCGGGCCAGAGATCCCGAACCTTCGCAGCCCAGCTCACCTCACCCACCCAGTCAGGAGCTGGTCTGGGGAGCTTGGAGAAGATGAACAAACTTTATAGAGTGTGGCCGGGTCTGGGGTCTGGGTCTGGGAAGCCTGAAGTTGCAGGATCCCAGCAGGTGCCTCTTACTTCCTTCTCTCTAGGGCGCTTTGGTTTACCAGACGAAGGTGATCGCCTCTCCCGAGTTAATGCAGTGGCTTTTCTTACTTTATTTTATTTTATTTTATTTTGCGGGGCAGGGCGTGTTAAGTATTTTTCTTTCATGGAGATCAGAGTTGCAGCTCCACATCAGGCCTCGGGGTTATCCCGTCTTCCTCACCTCTTGTCGCCCAAACTAACAGGAGCAAGCGATTCAGGTGGGCATAGGTGGACCTCGGACACAGCTAGTGGGCTTCCCGGACCGGGCTGTCTACCTTGCCTGCTGCTCCTACCCCAGAGCTTTGAGACATAACCCCGAGAGAGCGAGATTCAGAGAAAGAGCCCTGCGCCTTTTGAATGTGTTTTTTTCTTTTCCCTTCCCCCTGCTCCTCCCTCTTCCCTGACTTTTCTTTCAAATCCTAGTTTGTTTATGATTGCTTGGATAACGGAGGAGGAAATACAGAGGCAGATGAAAGAAAGGTGCAATACAAAACTAATGAATAAATAGCAGGAAGAGGAGGGATTGTATCTAGAGTCCGGATAGTTGACTGTGACCCTGGCTGATGGAGGTCTGTTCTTTATTGTTTATACTCCCTTCCCAAGTGCTAAAGTTTGCAAAGACCATTGCAGTCTCACTGCTTCCGTGGTGGTGGTGGGCAGCCCTGGGCCAGGCACCCAGGACCCTTCCAGTAACTAGACGGTGGAGGGACTTTACTAAGTGCTTTTAGTCCAGTGGTGGTAGTGACCATTCGTACTCTTCCAAAATCTGAGAGGGATGCCTTAAGCATCAAAAGGAAGGCTAGAAAAGCCTGAAGACTGTGTAGCCAGAGTAAAGGATCGGTTTCTGTCGTCTGATTTTGGATTTACTCAGGTTATTAAATGCTTTAAAAAGTCCCCCATGTATGCTCAGTCAGGGACTTAGGCAGCCTAATTAAGTATGTAGTGTTTCTGAGAATCCGCCTAATTGTTCCAGTGGGGTATCACTTATCTCCTTAGAGCTCAGCCTGTGTACCCAGTCCTTCTGTAAACTGGGTATGCTCTTATTTTTGGAAACCATTACCTTGTCTAATGTAACTACTTCTTTCTTTGATTTAAGATCAGCAGCACTCGAATGGCATCCAAATAGAAACCTATTGTATTAAGCCAGTCACTACCATGCATGGTAAATCTCTGTTCACTGGGATCCCAAAGGTTTCAAGGGACTGAGGAAATCGTGAGTGGTTGTTTTTTTGTATCTCCTTTCATTTTTCCGAGAAGGCTTATTTTTGAGTCAATTTAAACTCAGAAACTTATTTCAGGGAAGATATATAAAGCTTGAAATCAGACAGGGTTTGTCTAGATGCCGGTCAACTTTGGCAGTGGGGAGAAGCAAGCTCATTTGGTGTTCCCTTCTGAATCCTGTGATGGCCCTGAAATAACTGGCTTTAATAATTCAGCAGTCTGATGGTAGCAAGGGCTGCGAGGGACCCAACTTGTAAAAGTTGGAATCAGCACTCAGCATTGGGAGGGGTCAAGTTGTACTCATTCTAAGGTAAAAATTGAAGTACCTTTAGACTGAGCCACCACACAAATATAGTATTTCTGTATTCTTAATTTCTGGAGTGAAAAGAAAAAAGAACGGTTTTATTCCCCCTGTAATTTGTCTTTGTACAGAGAATGTAACAGAAGAGGAAGTATTAACTTTATGAGTACAGAAGAGCAGGAGCTAATTAAAGGTTTACAGCGCTTGCTTCCCAGCTAACTTGCACCTCAAGTGGTACTGTTCAGGGTAGATTTATTGAAGACATAAACCAGCGTACAAAGACATGCGTTTATTTCATCTGAAAGTACCTGGAATTATTAATCTTTCTTAAGGCTTGACTTTCGAAGACTCGTATTATCTCTTTGAATGAGAAATGATGGATTACCAAAAAAGTATGTTTCTGCCTTTTCTTGTTTTAATGACCATCTGGGAAACTTCAGAAGACACTGAACTCCGCTGCCAGGGCTTCGAGAGTGAAATGCTAGCGCTTATCTTTACATTTATTTACAAACCGTGAATAATAGGGTTCCATTCATTTCCCTTTTTAACAAATGACTGGCGTCCTTTGTATAAATTACATGTGAGTGTCTTATCTTTACATTCTGTGAGTATATGGGCCCTTTGCTAAATGTCAGCACTCATGAAAGTATGCTGTCTATGGAAAATGGATGAAAGAGTGTGGAGGGTTCAGAAGTCATTGCATGTCAGAGAATAACTTCAAATAAAATATGACCAGGATCGTTAAAATCAGTTAATAATTCATGAATCAGCCACTGTTGTACAAATTTAAAGCCATGTCTATTTTCCAAGGGCTAATTTCCATTTTAATTTCAATCCACTGTCTGAAAATTTCTTTTTCTTTTCTTTCTTTCTTGTTTTTTATTTTGATGTGACTGGAAAGTTGAACTAAAATTAAAATCTATGTTTTTAAAAAGTGTGTGTGTGTGTGGGGGGGGGAAGTCATGTTATTCAAGTGAGTTGGTGACCCACTGACTAATCTGGAGGTTCCCTTGGGTTCAGCTAATTTTATTTTACCAGCAAGAAAATAATTCATAAAAATATCATCTAAAATGAAGTTGTGAGTCTGGTGTTCCGAAATAAGATCATGCATCTAACATGGGTGTGAGGTAGAATCCCACAGAAGTTGGCTTGCTTCATACTTTTGGCTTTTTCTTTCCTTTTCAAAATATGGCTATGGACTTTTTATACCTATGCAGATTAAGGCCTGGGCCATAGCCTTCCTTTCTCACTTAGATGCATGATTGATGTGTTTTTATTGATCACTCTTACTGTATTAAGGCATTTGTCATTTGTCCTTTGGTTTCCTATTAGGCCTCTACCTTGGCTAGCTTGCAGGATCAGAGAGACTGAAGGATGATTTGTTCCTTGACTCTCTTCATGGGGACCATGTTTTTGAGTTGAAGAGATATAGAGAGCGGGGTTTGATGGTCCTTTTCCTAGATCAGTATCTTAACTTGGCACAAGGTTAGTTACTTCATTTCTAGTATGAGGCTGTTGAATTTTGAAAACACATTGGGATTTTGCATATTTAAGAACATGATAGGTCTTAAAATGAGATATCAAAGCTGTATTATGGGAGAGAAATAGTTTTTGTTTTTGTTTTTTTTTTAAAGAGTTTGTAGCAGGGGTCATGAACTCAGGTATCTGAAAGGGACAGGCAGTGACTCCACATGAGGACAGGGTTTGTGGCCAAGCAGAAAGCATACCCAGTTAAAGGGGTAGACTTGCTCACTATTAGTGAGGGTACTATCACCATGACAACGTTTGGGCCCTGTACTCTCTTTTCAAGAGAGTGAGAATCTAGATTTTATGTGGAATATCCATAACCTTAAAAGGCGGACAGTGAATTGAATAATTATAATAATTGTGTGGGACCATTAAAATCTACTTTTGTGTTGTTTTGCAAGTTTGCTCTTAGGTTCATGGAATAGGACTCAAAAACTTTTTTTTTTTGGTGGGGGGAAGTCATTTGTTGTAGGCATTATGTCCAATTATATGGGAGATTTCACTCCTCTGTCCAACAGTGTGGTCCGTGTAGTACTAGAGTGGACATAGGTAAAGACCTGGGTATTGTGAGAGCGTAAAGCTGACTAGACTTTGGGCAGAATGGAAGTTAGTATGTACATTCATGGTCTGGAGAGCCTTCTCCATCATACCAGATGCTAACACTAGCCACGCCCTGAATTTCATGCCATATTACGGTGTAGCAGGGTTGATGCGGATCAGTTGATGTGTGTATATATTTTGTAGACATTTAATTATGTAGTAGCTAGTCTTGATTTTATTGCTTGCCCTTCCCCCCTACACACACACACACACACACACACACACACACACACACACTGCACAACGTCAAACATTTTTACAGGCCATTGAGAAAATAGGCCAGACTGCCCAAGCTGTGTGGCCCATAGTGACTAAGGAGTCAAGTTGCACAGTGGTCATACACTGGAGGCCCACACACTTGCCATTCAGTGTCCCCAATAGTGGGATGCTCAACTGAGCCCTGTGTGTAGTAGGGACAAGCTCATAGTTAAGCAAAGAAAATTAATATGAAGGATTTTAGATTAAGCCGATGGATTTATATGGTCACAGTGTTAAAACTATTTCTCTGCCATCCTCCTTCAGGGCACAAATTCAGCTGGAAGCTGAAGCCACTTGAGGAGTTACTTTATTTAATCACCACAGTATTTAAAAAAAAAATAAATAAAACAGCTTCAATCAGTTGACTGTTTCTAAAAAATCTTTGCTTATAAACACAGCTTCCAGTTTCTTCTTCTTCTTCTTCTTCTTCTTCTTCTTCTTCTTCTTCTTCTTCTTCTTCTTCTTCTTCTTCTTCTTCTTCTTCTTCTTCTTCTTCTTCTTTTTCTTCTTCTTCAATAGTTGCAGATTTGGTAACACTAAGTCTGCGGCCAGGCATCTTCCAGAAGCTGTTCTGAGAGGCACACGTGTCAACCACAGTTTGCAAGATTCTCCACCTCCTGTTCAGCTTGGTTGGAGGATTGGAGTTTGAGGGTTTCTTTACAAGGAGATCATATTAAGCAATCAAGGCATCATGCAGAAACCAAAGGAAATAAGGTTACGGTCACTGGAGAAATAACAGACCACAGACTTGGTATGGCTTGCTTTCTCAGGTGGCAGAGGAGATGGCAGAAGGGGTGTATGGGGTGGGTGGTTGACCATTTTATGGAGTACTGTCCTGTCCCTTAGTCTTTCCACATACAAGAACACTAGGGGAGTTTGTTAGGATGCAAACTTTTGGACTTGATGCCTAGAGACTCTGATTCACAGGTTTTAGTTTTGAAGGAAAGATAAAGCTGACATTGTTTATTCTGGTGGAATATTCCTGACAACACATGTACTGGGATTCAAGAAAGAGTTCAGAGTGAGGAACCAGAATTGGAGTCTTCCTATTTAGGCTAAAAGCAAAGGAAATGGATTTGATTTCTTCCAGAATGAAGCAGTAGAAGATGGGTCTTAGCCCAGGGGTGGTAAAAAAATTTTTTTTTAAAAACACATCCCATTCAGTTAGGCTGCCATTTAGAGAGTGCTGTATGGATGTTTATTCATTTGGAAATCCTACCAAACTCATTATTAAAAAAATTGTGTGTGTGTATGTGTGTTCATGCTATGCACATGAAAGTTCAGAGGAGAACTTGTGGGAGTTGACTCTCTCCCTCAATCACTCGAGTCTCAAGTAAGGAAGCCAGGTAATCAGGCTTGTGTGGCAAGGCACTTTTGCTCACAGAGACAATTCTTTATTATAATAATTGTGGGGAAAATAGGGTAGTTATAGTTTCTTGTCAGTGCAATGACACATCCTTATACTTTTGATAGTTATTTGGAAGAAAATGCTTATAAATAGTTATTATTAATTATAGATGATGTAAAGTTTGCAGGAACTTAAAACACTACCAGCCATTATTTTAAGGAAAACATTTCATTTTCTTATGAGTAAGAGGTGTACTTTTATATTGGATCAATGAGATATAATGGCATTTTAAAGTGTCTTAGAATCTCTTTCAAAGTGGTAATTAAAGAGAGACAGAAGTTTTGCTGAGTACTTATGACTTCAAATATGTTTTGGAGGTATATTAGGATCACTTAGGAAAGGAGCAAAATTATGTTTAAAAATCAACAGTAGAGGCTTTTATTCAAGGTGTCCCTGAGCTTCTGATATTTTCTTAATCTTCTCCTGGGGTGGTAGACCGGTTTGTTTTCTTTGTTTCCTAGGTTGTGTCTTTAATACTCAGGAAGGCCATGATCTCCCCCCCCACCCCCCAGAGACAGGGGTTTCTCTGTATAGCCCTGGATGTCCTGGAACTCACTCTGTAGACCAGGCTGGCCTCGAACTCAGAAATCTGCCTGCCTCTGCCTCCCAAGTGCTGGGATTAAAGGCATGCACCACCACTGTCCGAGGCCATTGTCTCTTAAAGTGTATTCCATAATTATGTAAGACATATCAGCTACTTGAGAGAGTTTTCTCTAATCTTGGTTTAATTTTGCTTTGCTTATTAAAGACTGATTTGAATGTTCTGATAATCCAGAAATGAAACAAACAGGGCAATATCAAGACACATTGAGATTTCACATACTTGAATAACGTGGCTTGATGCTTTGAGAGGTGCTAGATCTTGAACAGAAGATGTGGTCATTTTAATGTGGCCTTGTCTTTCTGAACTCAACTGTTTATACAGAAGAGTTGCACTGAAGTTGATGATGGAGGTGATTTTTCAAACTGATTTAAAATTGATTTAGAATAAGTAACTATGTTAGAATGTGAGATTTCCCTGCTGGTTCCTGCAGCTCATTTGTAATGGGCAAAGGATTTGCTCTAGAGTGATAAAGGTTCTACAGTTTCTTTAAAACTCCTGTAGGAAGTAATAATAGTAGTCCAAATGCTGACCTGCCTTGTGAACCTTTACAATACATGTGTGTTTTGTTAGAAGTTGTTTTCCTGAAGGAAAAGGATGGGAATCAATTTAGAAGTATTGACCCATTAAGGAATATGCCCAGCGGATCTTCGCTAGCTCCCCTTCCTGGCTGCTTCTTTAATGAAGGACTTGCAGTTTTTTGTTTGGCTCATTTAAAAAAAAATCTAGTAAAAATGTTTGATGGAGACATGGGTAAAAGATTTTTATTCTTTAAAAATGCTTTGGATTGCAAGTAAGAAAATGTCAGCCAACTGAATCGAGACAGTTGGGTTGTCTACAAGGTTTCAGACATGGCTAGATCCAGACTCTCAAAGGATAACAAAGGACTTTCTTATCACATCTGCCACATCTGCCTTCACAGGCTTTTTAAATCAGTTTGTCTGATTGGAACTACTGTGATGACGTCCATCAGTGACTCCTGATAAGGTCAAATCTCCTTGGATAAACTCTGGCCCCAGACCCCAAGTCATGTGCCGTCTCAGGAGAGGATTCACATATTGTCATTGCCCTTGAGACCGTATGGTAACCCACATGGTTAAAGACTGGGACACCTTCTTGATTCCTGTGAGAAAAAGCAAAGTGCTGGTATCACAAGATTGGAATCTGGTATATGGTGGAAATAAATGTGTGTAGGTGCCAACTCACGTGGTGCTTGATGCAGCTGAGGACTTCTGAGGATTTGTATTACCATGCTGATGATTATTCTTTCTGGAAACCAGAATGAGCCTGGTGCTTATTTAATATACACATTCACACGTGTATGTATATATCCATATACCTATCTATACTATACATGTATACACACACACATACACTCGCACATATATGTGAGTAAAATGTGATTTTACAGAAGATGAGAGAGTGAGAATTTCAGTTAGGATTTGGTGCATGAACATAGACAAAGGCAAAAGTCCTTTGAGAAGCTTGCACAGGTTGGCCCCACAGGATAAATATGGAGATGAATTCTCATCTTCCTGAAATTGGAGAGATAGTGTTTTTAAGAGCAGGTTATGGAGACATTAGGATGCTTGTTGAAAGGTCCACGCTTTCATTTAGCAGGTACTGATAGAGTGAAGTAGGTATGTATGCATGTGTTCGAGAACGTTCACGTATGTATATGCACATGTGTTTATAGACAAGCACATAGGCAGAGGAGGGTACTTGAAGAGGACACTAATGAGAAGATTTCAAGGCAGCATCTGAGGATGTCTGAGGCAAGATGGGAGAAATTGTGAACCTGAAAGAGTGCCGTTGAGTGACGGGTAGTGGGTTAGCAGAAAGGGTCCAAAGTGAGGTCAACCTTACATGAAGGCCTGCTAACCACTGAGAAGAAAAGGCAGATGGCCAGATTCATATAACATATATGTACACATATTTGAGAAGAAAAGATGATAGGGAAGGTGGAAGAGATACCCAAAGGCAGACAGAGGAATGGATGTTGATGCGGTGTGAGTGCTGATTGACAAGCCCAGCATCTGTCCTTGCCTGATTTCCTCACTTCTTCCCCTCACTCTCCAGCATGCCCTGTGTATTCCTACCGCACCCACACCCATCCCATCTTACTGTGTCTGGAACCACTTCCCCACAAATCTTCACTTCATTGACCCTCTGATGCCCGAATATCACCTTCCAGTATGGCCTAACACCTGAAAATACCCCAGTATCTAAAAACAGTCCATTCACATCCCTTCAGTTAGGACCCTTGTGATTCCACATAATTTTATTAATAATGGGTAACCTAATTGCTTACCTTATTGTTTATTCTCCTTTACTTCTTCCCATTGGAGTTTGAACCCCTTAAGGTCTGGATCTTTGAACAGTGTTTTAGCACACTAAGGAAAAGGTGGTAAGGCATGAAGTTGATGTGGATAAAAAGACTGTAGAACAGATCTGGTCATAGTTTAATCTTTGACTATACATATACTGGACCCACCACATGCTAGACAGAAGGCCCACCTGTCCTGTTTATAAGGAGATGACTTGCGTTTGTAATCATTTTCTTCAAAGCTTTTAAATTCAAATCTTATTTCTAAGTTTCCATGTCAGTATTTTATGTGTTCGTGGCAGGAGCAGAGGAGTGGGTATGAAGCTGGCTTGATGGTGGATCTTGCTGAGGTAGCAACCAGAGAAGAACAGGGATAGGAGGAACTGATCTTAATGCAGGTTGGCCAAGAAGTGACCAAGGAAGGGGTATCCTCAGTGCAGGCCCACTGGGGAATATAATCAGGATTCAACTTATATGCTACAGAAACCCTGAAGAACAAAAGCAAAACTTGTATAGCGATGGATTAAGTGAGCTAAACATTTACTTCTCTTCCCGTTCATCAACTCTCGAAGGAAGTAGCCCGGGTATGCTCTAAGGCTTCATGCACATGTGGGAACTAGGGTGCTCTACATAACACCAGTCTTGTATTCTTAGTTCAAGGCTGAGTTCCCAGTGGTCAGGCCAACAGAAAGGAGGAGGCCAAAGGTAAAGGAAGGTTCCAGAAGCTGTTTTGCTTGTAGCTCATTGGCTAGACTGAGTCAGATGTCTCCTGTGTGGAACAGCTTCCTAGGACATGCAGTCTGTATGGCTGCTGGGCATGTGACCAAGATAAACACCCCGACACTGTGGGAGGAGTAAGTGGAAGAGAAGACAAGGGATTGGCAGGTATGTGGGAATGAGTTCCTGGTGAGATCTTAAACCCACTTCTGGGACCTTTCCATGTTGAGATTGCGTTCAGTGGTCCAGTTTTCTACACGTCCTTGTCATTTGCTTCTTGGAAAGCCTTTGGTGAGAGGTGCGTGGTGTCAGGATGGATGGCTCCTGGGTGCTTTCTTCACTTTGGGTGTTTTATTTTGGGCCTGCTTAAAATACCCAGTGATTTATGTTTTTCTTTGCAGAAACTGCAAATCGTTACGTCCTCATTTTAATTGATTACCTATATTTCAGGCCCACATTTCTTTTCAGAATCTATCTTCAGGTTTTTATAGTGCTGTTTCTCAAGTCCCAGCATAAGGTGACAAAGCTTTGAGCTCTAATCCTTCTCTACTTAAAGGTTTTGAAGTCCCATCAACATTCCTGAAAATTTTGATCAAACCCAGTTTGTGGCTGACTTCTGTTTTTGCATATCTACCAAACACCCCTTTCTTCAGAAACCCACAGATCTGAATGTCCCTGTGCCTCTCTTAACCCACTGGTCTTTTCCTTTCCCCTTGACTCTTCAACCTTGACTACAGGATTTATTGTCTGCCTGGCTTCTCTCTAGCCCTCTCTGCTGGCTCCCTCTAGAATGTGTTTTCTCTGAATAATTGTTCAAACAAGTAATCTTTACCCAGGATCTCACCCAGACCCTCCATAACTCCCCATCTCCTACCCATACCCCCATGCCACCAGCATGGACCACTTATCTCCCTCTGTAAGTTACTGAGATCATCTCCTTCTGTGAGCTCTAAATGCCATGCCAAACTTCCTTGAAGAATATGGAATGCCACCTTCAGGGAACATACTGTTCTAAGCCCAGAGTTACACTTTATGGTAACTTGGACCCTCCTGTGTCTATCCTTGTCCCTCTGTGTCAACCCTTCTTCCAACATTCCTAGATTCTGCTTTCATATGTCTGGGTGCTTCTGATGGCTGCTTCTCTGTCACCTGACTACTGATTTTCCTCATCTTCCCCAAGACTGTGACAGTTTCTCTCAAGGTTGTCTTCGTTTCATTTCACTTTGTGGTTTTATGTTTGTTTGTCTGTTTGTTTTTTAACTTTTTGTAGGGACCTTACTTTGTGCCTGTCTTAGGGTTTTACTGCTGTGAACAGACACCATGACCAAGGCAACTCTTAGAAGGATAACATTTAGGACTAGCTTACAGGTTCAGAGATTCAGTCCTTTATCATCAAGAAAGGAGCATGGCAGCATCTAGGCAGGCATGGCGCAGGAGAAGCTGAGAATTTTACATCTTCATCCGAAGACAGCTAGGAGAAGACTGATTTGCAGCCGCTAGAATAAAGGTTTACAGCCCACACCCACAGTAATACACCTACTGCAATAAGGCCACACCTCCTAATGGTGCCACGCCCTAGGCCAAGCATATACAAACCATCGCAGCGCCTTTGGTTGGCCCCATTCGGATGTTTATATCAGTTATCTATGGCTGTGTAACAAGCGTACTCTGGCTTACGATTCTGCAGGTCAGTGATCTCAGCAGGATAGGTTTTCTTTTCCTCTGGGCTTTCTCTCATATAGTTATTATGGGATTGCCAGGATACTTCGCTTCTAGACAGCATCTGGTTGTCAGCTTAGAGATTGTTTTTCCAGCATGCTATCCCATACTGCAGTGCGATGGTTTGGGCTCATGGTGGCTTCCTGAGAGAGCATGGGATATATAAGAAGGATGGGACCCTGGCTGAGGAATGTCACGTAACGCCTTCTACAATATTTTATGAGCCAGAGTGAGTCACTAGGCTAGCCCAGATTCCAGAGGAGAGAAAATAGATTCTGTTTATGATTGAGAGAGAAACAAAATTATCCGATGCAAGGACATGGCTACAGAGATGTGCAGAACTATGATCCTTCTGCAGTCTACCTCAGACCTCAGTTCTAGATCTCTGATGTAGCCTCACATTTCTTCTGTTTCTCTTAGCTCCCTCTGTCCCTCTTTCCCCCCAACGAAAACTGTGTTCCACCTGCCTTCAAACCTCACAAGGATAATCTAGGAAATCATTGTTCTAGAAACATTTCTAGTACTGCAGTTGTTCATAGCAATGCTTCCTCAAACTTGCAACACCCGGATTCACTGCTTCCTCGAACTTAGCAACATCTGGATTCACCTATCAGTGGTATTATTTATTCAATCAATATCTTTCCATGTTGATTTATTTTGCACCCTGTTGCATATGGCAATCCTACATTACTGTGGTGTGTGACAGTTATTTAGTACATTTATAACTCCCATGTTTTTAAGCACTTATGTACTGCTTTTGTTAATCCAGTATCCATAATAGCTACAGGGAACACTGGCCCACAGAAAGTAAACTGTTGTGTCTTCAACTTGACATTGAAGGTGGTTCATGTTTTATACTGATCCTATTACAGTCAACCAGTCTCCACTTCCTTAGCAAGTCGCTGGTAAACTTTCTTACCTGTCTGAGTCCTCGTCACAGTTGATGCTATTTCAGCCCCATAAACAAGGATTACTTGTCTTTCTAATTTTCCACCTTGCTCAGACATGCTAATTATTTTTGAAAATATTAATTTGAAATTGTTATTTTCTTAATGGCTGCCAGCCCAGCTGTTTACAGAAAGTAACTTTCTTGGTGGTAAATATCCTTGCTCTGTCTGCATTAATGATGTCAAAACGCCTTCTCCATTCTTGACTTTAAGTTTCTGATTGTCAGTGGGGACAAATCACATACCCAGAGCAGCTTATCAATCATGGATTTGTAGACAACTCTGTGGCCATGACAACACTGCTTTGGACATCTGGCTTCTCTCCTTCAGGTACTGCAAAAATGCTTCCAGGAAATTCAAGACAGCAATCAGCATTCCCCATGCTACCTGTGTTGGAGCTGAGAGGGTGGAGCCTGGGGAAGTCCAAGGCAGGAACAAAGCAGAAAGACCTCAAGTAAAGAGGAAGGAAACTTGTTGGGCTAATGAGAAGGAGAAGATGAAAGAGGAGATGGATAGAAATGACAGAGTGACATCTAGGTGTTGGGAGGAAACGTGGAAGGCCTTATCTATTAAAATGAGATTAGTGCAGCATTGCTAAGTACATTTGATGACAAGTGAAATTTCAATGGTTGATTACAGCCACCAACTGGAATTTCCAATCCACTAGAATTCAATGTTTTGAGAACCTTTGATTCCGCTGATACGTCTTGCCATCATGTAATTATTGCCACAGAATCTGTGTCCTTCAGTTTCTTATCAGAAGAGGTCATCTTGACATCTCTGCTTGCTCAGACCATATTTTTTTTAAATCTGTTTTTAAGAAATAGTGGTAGTGTGAAGAAGACACCCTGAATCCACTGGTCCAGATAACTAATTCCAGGGAGGAGCTTCCGCCAGACTCCAGAACTGACTGATACCAATGGTGGCTTGTGCACCAGAATCCTTTCTTATTGTGCACCCTGGTAAAAGGCTCTCTTCACCCTTGAGGGAACGTGTGTGTACCAGGCTCTTGAACAACCTTCGCTGCTTAGACTGTGGCTCACGGAATGATTCAACACAGACGACTCTTAGAAAATCCCACTACGTTTTATCTTGTGGGTGTATTGTCCTGGATGTTTTCATTTTCTGGCTTTACATTGGCTACCAAGCAGTTGGAATCAAACAGGAAACCTACGCAGTAGCTGCTCAGGATGCTAGGAAACATCTTCGTGTTGGCCAGCTGTCTAGTCTTCATTAGTTTCTTTTTTTTTTTAAATTTAATTTGTTTTCTGTGTACATGAGTGTTTTGCCCAAATGTCATATATGTGTACCATGTATGTATCTGGTGCCATCAGTGGCCAGAAGATGGAATCAGACCTCCTGGTACTGGAGATAGGGATGGTTGATGGTTGTAAACCGCCATTTGTGTGCTGGGAACCAAACAAACTCTTACTCTCTGCAAGAACAAGAGACCTTGCCGCTGAACCATCTCTCTAGCACTTTTTATTTGATTCCTAGTTTGCTTTGCTTTGCTTCTTAAAAGTACCTCCCTCTTTCAAAACTCAAACATGCAGGTAAACTAGTTGAAGCGCCAACAGGTGCAGTGGGTACATGATTATTTAATGCCAGGGTTACTTATATCCTTCTAAAGTCAAAGTTCCCCATCAGAAAAGGATCTTCAGTCTTCTGTTTCAGTGTTGTAAAACAACACAAAACAAAAACAAGAACCAAAAAAACGGCAACAACAACAATAAAAACACACTCCATCCGTTCCTCTTTTGGTGTCTTTATTAATATGGTACAATCCTCAGTGCGTGACATTCATCAGAAGTTTCTTATTGGATTTTTCCTTCAGAATTCTAGCCTCTACTGGCACAATAAAATGCAGAAATTGGTGTGCCTTCACTGAGTCTTTAATATCTGAACCTTCATATCACCCAGAGGTATATTATTCCCCAAGAGTAGAGCTCACTGCATAATTGGTGCCTATTTGAATTCTACCTAAGGACCGTGCTAAAATGGGCTCTGCATTGAGGTTCTCTTACCAAGTGTTGAGAGATCCACTCAGGCATCCCATGATCCAAGAGTTGACTCCCAAGGGTCCAGAGAAAGAGTTTCCCTTTGAGAAAGGGCTGCCCTGGGCTTCAGGTATCCAGCCTGGTGCCAGGTGTTAATTGAAAAAGAACTAACCTATTCTGCAGCCAGTCACCCTCTTAGTTTGTTTTTTAAGTGACTCATGATAATGCAAATTATTTGGGCATGGGCTGGGGCTGTCACTGTTTTGTTTAACAAGCTTTCTGAAAATTGGAGAACTTGACCTTGATAACTTTGGAAATCTGCTTGTTGGTTCTGCTTATCAGAGGCGAGACCCGAGAACTCTAATGGTTTCTGTGACTTCAGATAGACAGCATGGGATGCTGGCAGAGTATGAGACTGGCTGGAGAATCAGACAAGTGCCAGCTGGAACCAGGGTTCCATCATCTATTGGTGATTCTAGCATGTTCCTGAGCCTCCCCAAGATTTTTATTTGTGAATCTAGACAAACGGTGGTGAGCAAAACAGATTCCATCCTGCCCCGCAGCACTTAATTTCCTAGGAACATGGATTACTGTGTGATCAGTCCTGTCGCATCTAGAGACAACATGTTGTATTGACAACCTAGAATCATTGGAATAGCAATAGTAACTCTTATGGAGCACTCCAGTGATGCTAACTACTGTCGTTATTCCAAGACATCATCCTCATTCTAACATCAGCTCAGTGTCTTCACATGCAGATCGAAGCTAACACAGATGGTTGTAGACCCATGGCCTCACAATATCCCAAAGTTTCTTTAGAAATGTTTGGAGGATTTTCATCATGAGTTCTGACATATGACCCTGGTGGTCTTGTTTAATGTTTCACTTGGGCAAGATTTCTCACCCTGACCAGTTTTGGTATTTGGGGCAGACACACTTTGAGTATTGTGTAGAGTGTTCAGTAGCATCCCTGGTCTCCATGCACTGGAAGCCAGGCCTCTTTTCCTCTGTTGTGACAGACAAGAATGTCTCTAGGCACTCTCGTACATTTGCTGGATGGAAGCTACTTCTTTGTTCAGCTTTGGTTTTAAGATTTTTTGGGGAAAACTTTCTGGTACTATTATTTAAAAGCCCTAACTGGGATGAGTTACTCTTTTGTTACAAACGGAATTTATCAACACAAAGGGCAGGTATTTTTTAGGGACTAAAGGAGAAAAGGAGGCTCTATCACTGTATGTTCCTCAGAATAGCTAAGAAGGCCACTGCTCATTTTGACTGAGATGGTGGCCAGGGAAGGAAGCTACTGGACCAGTTAAAATAATCAGCATTTGTCTTGACATTTGCCAAATGTTTCCTTTTTCTTCTTTCTTCTCTCTGGGAATCTCTCTGGGTTAATAAAAATATCTCTTGGGTTTACAAAGCTGTGCAAATTGAGTAGACCAAGAAAGAAAGCCTGTGCTCACTCAAGAAACTGTAATTTGCCTACTGACTGACAGGGAATTGACTCAGTTAAGGTCCACCTGTATCTTTAGGTGGTTAAACTAAGTCACAAAGCTATTTTGGAGGGATAGTCTGTACACAGATTGTACCTCAGAAATTCATAGAATGGTCCCTGTGTTTGGTATGGAGTGCACTGAAATTTGGTAGGCAGTGCAGCCCCTGTGAATTTTCAGGAGCCACGTCTACTCGTTTTCTGCCTGGTGCACTGTGCCCGAATGCAGGATAATCTCCATACATAACTAGGTGTAAAATTTTACACTACTAATTTAGGGTTCTTTACTTCCGGTTTTATTAGCTACTTGTACACCCTTGGGGACAGTTGGCAGGGCATCTTAAGCAAGCCTGAAAGCAATGCATCTAAAAGAACAAATTCCAAGAAGCATTGTAGTGGTCCAGTGTCTCTCAAGAAGTTGGTTGCCTAGCATACCTGTTAGATCCTTGCCAAGCCCTGGTCTCTGTGACCCTCCCTGCTCTACTATGCTTGGAATTCGCAAAGGAAGGGGGGGATGCAGAAGACAACAATGTCCCCTCTCTGGCTGTGATCTGGGTTTATTGTCAGGAAATCCCCCCTTTCAGAGACTTCTTTGTCAGCATCCTCTAACCAGCCCTCAGCCCCAAATCCCAGCCCCCCTCCCTCCCGCCAGAGGTTGATTTCAAGGCTTTATGGAAATGAAAAGTTGCTCTTCTTCACAATAAAAGGAAGAAGAAGAAGAAGAAGAAGTTTGGGGGTAGATAAAGTGATTAACACTTATTTTGTTCAGGGGATCCTTCGGAGCTACCGTCCTCGAACACTCATTTGGCTTGTTGGAAGGGTAATCTCTCTCAGAAACATTGGACAGAATTGACCAATTCATTATGTATGTAAGTCTGCTTAAGAATGTTTAATTCAGTACTCCCTCATCTCTTGGCTTCCTAATCTGCCCTGGCTATTCCATTCTCTTTGAGTTTCTGCAGCTCATTTTCCCCCTGATTATTGAAGCTTTCCCTAGACATTCCAGGCTTGGTGGAGTCTTGATGAATAGATTTATGGGGAGGGGCATGTCCTCCTCTTTTAGTTAGTTGTTGTGAACCAGATTGTTCTGGGATAATTAAACCTGGGAAACTGCAGGCTTAGGTAGAAAAATATGAGACTACTTAAGCCAGTGAGAATGTTGCAGAATGATCTCCAAGCAGTGGGAAATTCTTATTAAAAAAAGTAACCATTTTAGGGACAGTATGAATAGTCCTGCAGAGTTTTAAGATACAGAGATTGAAGCAAGAACATGAAATATTGGAAAATGTTGAGAGAACATGAATACTTACATATGACACTTAGGACACGTGTGTATGTCCAGGGCCTACTGAGCAGCACAGCCATGAGAAAAGCCTTCCCCTTACTTGTTGCCTTCATAGCGCATAGTGCATGCCCCACCGTCTCTGATAGCAGAAAGATCAATTCATCAATGCTGGACAGTAGCCGTTGATAGAAATTAGTGTGTACTTGGCGAAGTTACTGAAGTTTAAACATACTCTTTCAGCAAGTATTCATGTGCTTGAAGTAGAATGTGATCTTATTTTGTCTGTGCTCTTTGACCTCAGTTGTTTTGGTAGGTGCTTTGCGTTCCAGATACATTTTCTATTTTCTTGATAGTAGACAGATTTCAGAGAAAAGGATAAAAAAGAAAGAGGAAAACAGCCCCCTCCCCAAGTGTGTCTTTACTCCAAGAGCGTATGTGGACGGCCACCCTCCAAAGCAGCCAGCAGCTTTTGCATCCATTAGAAGGGTTCTTGGCTCATACTCTACTGTATCTAATTGAATACATTGCATGGGGTGCTGCAGTGTGGCAGACTCAAGGTCTATACATCTACCTTGCTTACTTTGTTTTACTTTTTAAGACTTTGAAACAAGAGTTGAACAAGGTTGGATTGTGATGATTATTCCAGCTCTGGAGATTTCCTGGGAGATTTTTATATTTTTTTTTTAACATAGCATGAGAATAAAATTGGGTGAGTATGCCAAGGAGAGACCATAGTATCATGCTCCAGTCAAAAGGCTTAAAGTGAGGACTCAGGAGAACTAGAGAAGCTGGCTGAGATGTTAAAAGGTCATGTCTTGGTAGAGGTCAGCCCTCTCCCTTCTCCTCTTCCTTTCCCCTTCTCTTCCCCTTCCTTCTCCTCCTCCTCTTTCGGGTTTTTGTTTGTTTTGTTTTTGTTTTTGTTTTGACTCCCTTGGAAAACCAGCTCTCCTGCCTCTGCCTCTCTTGTAGTTGGATAACAGGCATGTGGCCAGGGTAAGGCTTTATCTTTTAAAACAAGATAAAACATCTTGTGAATCTGCTCAGGTATCTGTTTAGAAAGGGAGCTCGGGTTGCTGTGAGAGACTGCTGGTTTAAGGGAGAGGAGTGCCTTGTCCCCTTTTTGCTTTCCATGGGGAAAGAGGGCATGCGAGTGTGCATTGCCTGTAGTCTTGCTCAGTGAGTGCCAGAATCTTCTCCATTCTCATTAAAAGACTGTATCACCATACACACATACTCATGGTGATTGGAAATCATTTGCACTTACTGCTTCACCCATGTAAATCATAGTAATTTTAGGAAGAAAGAATTGCAAACATCTAAAAAATTCATTTGGATGCATTTCTCAAATGCCATTTTAATATATCCATTTCTTTCAGGCATTTGAATGTCTTATCAGAATTATTTTTTAAAACTGAAATAGACTATTTTAGGCCCTATTGGATTCTGCAAGTTATTAAATTTCATATCTTCCAGGGTTTATTTTTTTCTGATGCCCATAGTTCAAGATAATGTTTTTTTAATACTACATGCAGAATTCCAGAGATTCATAATCGCTTATGACATCTTAATGTCCACAGTGACATTCCACTGGTCATATCCAACTGTGATAAACAGTTCTGTACTCTATAAAAGACGACAGTCACTACGTAAATGCAGGAAAATGCAAACAGTCCCTCAGTCTTATGAATCATGTCACAGATCCTGAATGTTAATTTTAAAGAAAACACATGCTTAAATTTAAAGTTTATGCCTTCAGAGCATAGTCTTTTTATTCTTCCAGGAAAAAAAATCAAACAGCTATACTTTAAATGAATTTAATGAACTGCAAAGACTGACATTTTCACGATAAAAGTCACACTTCATTTAATGAGTAGTTAAATATTGATGCTATATTAAAATACAGGCAGAATAAAAATGGCACAATGGGTTTCAAAATAGGAATTCAGAGTTCTTTTATGTTGAAAATTTCATGAACTAAAAAAAAGTATCATTCATTACAATGTCTTCATAAACACAAATATTCTAGTGAATAGAATATTAGCCCGCAGTACATAAATTCCTGTAGATAGACTGAGGTAAGTCTTTCTTTTCAGCAATGGGCCCGGTATTATGGAGGAGGGGACTCTGGTTGCCTTGCATTTACCTACTTGAACAGAAGTAAGACAGCTTGGTGTAGGCATCCAATCTCTTAGGCATACAAGAACCAGGCGCATTCCCTCTTGTTCAGAGCTCTTTGGTGTCTTGCTGAAAGTCCTAAGTGGCCTTAATTTAGCATATGCCTTTGGTGTCTGCGACCTGGACCTTTTCTGGCTTTAGACACATACTCATTTTCTTCCTGTCACCTGACAATGTTCCATCCCCACCCCCAGGCCTTTGCCATGTCTTCCTCTGACCCTAACCCCATTTTTCCAGATCTTTAGATCTTTCCTTCAATGTTCTTTTCCCAGGGTTCAGCCTATCTCAGTTCTTTCCCTTTTGCTTGGTTAATTTCAATAATTTTCCTCCTTTGCTTTTCTTTGATTAATTTGTTTATTTTTGTTTGACTCTCCAAGGCTGAAAGTAACCTCAAGGAGAGAGTCTTGTCTCCTTTTGTCCATAGTTTATCCCCAGAGCCAAGGGTTACCTTTTACCACCAAAGTCCAACTTGGTGAACCAATGAGTTTTATTGGGTTACTTACAGGAATATGGATGAAGGGACACTTGTAGGAGAACAATAACTCAAAGACACCTGCGTCATTAAAAGTCCTCCTCACCATGGGTGGCGATTAATGAAAACTGGAAATCTCAAATGCACTGTACAACTTACAGGCAACTTGACAGTCTGGATTCTACTTCCCAGGTAGCTCGGTCCACTTAAGCCTCTTTTTTTTTTCTTTTGTTGGGGGTGGGGGCCATTGAGGCAGGGTTTCTCTGTATAGCCCTGGCTATCCTGGGACTCACTCTGTAGACCAGGCTGGTCTCAAACTCAGAACTCAGAAATCCACTTGCCTCTGCCTCCCAAGTACTGGGATTAAAGGCGTGCGCCACCACTTCCACTTAAGCCTCTTGTAGATAGCTCAGCAGATCTCTACTTCTTGTAGATGTCATAGCCAGGTCTGAGCCTCTTTTAGGCAGCTCAGCTTGCCTAAGAGTGTCTCTCAGAAGTTCTTATTGCTTAATGTATACTTGGAGAGTGAGAGGCCTGGGGAATTTGGTCAGTTTCAGGGACTTCCTGAAGCCTTTAAGTTGTTTACTTCCTGAGATAATGAGCTTCTCATTTTGATTTCTATTTTATTTCTTGTACTTAATTTTAATTTCTCTTTCTGCTTTTGAGACAGGGTTTCCTGTAACTCAGGCTGGCTTTGAACTCACTCTGTAGAAGATTCTGACTCGTAGATTCTAGCTCTAACCCTGATCCTCCTCCTTCCATCTCTCATCATATACTTGGATTACAGGTGTACACTACTATGTCCAGATAATTTTTAAACAATTGTCAGCTCTAATTGGAAACTGCAAGGGCTGTGCATGCCTTGTGGCTCATCCGCCTGCACTGGCTGAAGAAGACCCAGGGTTCTCCTAGGAGCCAAGGCTTATGAGGCTCATGTTAAAGAATGTAGAATGCTTTAGTTAGAATATATCTAGCAACTCATAGTTTGTATATATTAGTAAACTTAATTGTCAACAACTATGGATGTCCCAATTTAGCCGATGAGGAATAGAGGCATGACTGCGTTTATATGAGGACATCCGAACCATAGACTAGATAGGGATAGGTCAGGGCTTAAAAGCCATCAGGGCAATTTCATTGTTTGTGTCCCTTATGTGTGCTCTTTATGTGAGTCTTACCCCAGGCTTTTCTTAGTACCTTCCTGTGGTTCACTGGGTTTATTGAACCAAGATGGCAGAAGCTGGTCACATAGAGTTTCCTATCCTGTAGCCCTAGATGGGGTCTAAGAGTTAACATTTCTGACAAGTTCTCAAGTGATAGTGATACTGCCATCCTGCATCACAGTTCCAGTCAAGAAGAATCCCAAGACATCTGAAGGGACCAGGAAGGTCCCTTGAGGAGACTATTGTACCCACCGGAACTGTGTAGACAGTTAACTTTTACACTCACATACTCCATCGATAATGGTGATGTCAGCACACATAGCCATAGACAGCACAACACATTCACGGGCTGCTTTAGTTGATTTTCTGTTGTTCCATGAGAGCATCTAAGACCATGTAACTTATGTGGGAAAATGCTTTGTTTTGGCTCATGATGTCCATAGCTAGATTAAGCAAAGGTTGAACAGGCTCCTGGTGAAGGCTACATGTTTCAGTCCATATCAGGGAATGGAGGGGACATGGACGTGTGAAGCACTAAACATGTGTGACTAGGAGGAGAGGAGATAGCTTGTTGAGTAAGAACTCTCTCTTGGAGGAACTAATGACTTCTGCCAGAAGGAATCCAGTCTGGAGAGAACATTAAACCAGTCAAGGGCTTAGAGCCCCTAGGACCTAATCACCTTTCAATGGCCTTTCCTACCAATACCCTTACTTTGACAGTCCTAATTTAATGTAAGTTCAGAGGGAACTAACCACAGCCAAACCGTGGGACAGACTATAGCTAAAATGAAGCATGTCCTGGAGCCTTGTCCTCGAGCCTTGTCCTCTTATACCATTAATACTTTTGCCCCCTAGCTGAACAGAGATGACATCTGTGTGCTTCCAAACATCAAGTCGAGAAGGTGGGGCTGTGTGTGATAAGCAATGTAGAACTAAGAGAACCAGAGTTCCTACCAGTAGGTCCTGGCTTGGTTTTTAAACACAGTGTGTTATTAAACTACATTGAGTCACACAGACAACTCTTCATTTCCCTTTCAACCTCTTACTACACCAGCGAGAAGATCTGTTTGGTGCTAACATGTCTTTAACACCTACCACTTGTTAATCTTGATTTTTTAACAGAGTGGCTGTGCCCCAGGGAGGGGGTGGGGAGCACAGGCAGGTCTCAGCTACATTCACGGCTGCAGCTGGTGCTGTGTTAGAATTAAATAGATGACTTTGCCATGGCTGTGTCTGTTTTCCATTTGCAATGTGAACTTTCCTTTTCTGAATAAAAACACACATTTATTTTTATTCACATGGGTGAATTAAAGAGAAGTTATGGTCCTCACAAATTTATCTGTAATCTTAACATTATAAATGCTTTGAAGGAAAAAGTTCCTTAACTTCATGTTTGCAGTAAAATCTGGCTTCCACTGACATGAGATTTAAAGAAAAAATAATCCAATTGCCTTTTATTATTGAGTACGTGTATGACACATGGATGGGTGGGGTGCACATGCCCATGCCCCAGAGTGTGTGTAGAGGTCAGAAGACAACTTTGTGAAGTCTGTGCTCTCCATGCCTCTTTATGTGCACCCAGGGAATCGAGCTCAAGTCATCGAGTTTGTGTGTCGGAGTCTTCACCCACTGACCCATCTGTGCCAGCCTATGATGCTATTTTTTGTTTTTTTGTTTTGTCCCTTTTGTGGGTGAGCATTTAGACATTTTGCTTCAAAAGCATTGACTAGAGGGATTATGTAAGATTGGTTCATAGTCGGCTACCCTGTCTCCCAATCTTAGAATCTCTCAAGGGCAAAACATATATGGCTCCAGGTTTCTGTATAAAGAGGAGTGAGGACCTACTTTCAGTGATCAAATCCTTGCAGGCAGTCTATCAATCACTGAGGCTGACAGGCACTATCTTGAGGAAGAGCTGCATATCAATGTGAACAGAGCGGACATGACTCGAAACAGCGATTCTCTGCTTTTGCTCAGTGTAAATAGCCAGTAGTGGGTGCTTCACTTTTTAAGAGGCTACATCTGTGCCTGGCAGGAGATAAGGTGCAACCCTGCTGCCACTGCCCATTTTTAAAACATTTCCAAGACCAGTGACAGCATCATGAAGTTCACTATTTCACTGAAAAATCAAAGGAATTCGGTCTAGAGTTCGTTGGCTGAAAGTATCTTTCTAGATCATACCCAGAACTTTCGTCGTACTAATGGCTTTCCTGGTTCTGCATTCCATGTTTGGGTTTTGCTTATTAGGGTTTTGCCTACAAGTCTTTCGAAGAACTGGACATGTTGGGTATCCTGTGTGTTCACCTGTGCTTCGGAGTCCTTTGGTTTTGAGCACTTTGCTTCTGTGCATAATTGCCACTTCTCTAAGAGCCATTGTCTGTTTTTAAGTCTATCTTCTCGACGTGAGAAACGAATGGTTGGGCAACCATCACATCTCTCTCATCTTCTGTGTAGCTAGAATTTACTTCTTTCACTCAACTCCATCCAGCAGAGGGAGGGAAGAGACGGAAAAGATGCAGATATGCGTGGAAGATCCAATAAGGTGTGATGGGAGCCTGCCAAACTCAGGGAGCCAAGCACGCTGGTGAGAGTCCTCATCACCAGATAGCCCCCTATCTGATGGGAGGACTTAATCCTCTGGTAAGCTGGTTAGTGCATCTGGGTGGGCCACCAGACAGTGTCTTTTATCAGTTTGATGAATGGACTAGACTCTGGTTTAAATACAATGAAAGTGGTTAGGAGAAACTAGCTGTAGATTTGAATGTGACACTGCAGACTAATGTAGATCTGTCAGGCTTTGTATAACTCGAGGTCTCCAAATATTTGCAGATAAGAGGGGACAGTTTCATCCATCTATCTGCTCAGGACAGTTAGGGCTTGAGAAGGTTGTTTTTTACATCCTTTGGCTGAGACAAGCCCCTTTGATCTTCCTGGTGTGATAGCTGCCCCATAATTCATCCTCACTATGAGGAAGGACTTCCTGGTGACTGATATCATGTCCTTCCTCTCTATGAGGAAGGACTTCCTGGTGACTGACATCATGCCCTTCTGTACTCCAGCTTCTAAATCCAGGCTAATTAGTCACTGTCCTTCGTGTTCACACTCAAGTGTAAATTTTGGGAGGAAAAAAAATAGAGAAGGTTTGCCCAACTGTAGACCATTAATGATCATTGACGTCACATTCAAATCCGACATGTCATTTTGTCAGAGAGGAGAATGTTTGGAGGGAGCAGCTCATTGTTGTGGGGAACATAAATCAAGCAAAGTGGTTGTTTAGTCTTAATATTTGTGTTGTTTAAACAGCTATTAACCCCCCACACTTCAGAATTGCTCTGAGGGGTTTTTTGTCTTTCTTCCATGTAGTACTGCATGTTACAAGAACTAATGTACAGTTAAGATATGTTGCTGACAGTTCTAGTAAATATTGGAATTCTGTATGAGAATGCTGATATTGTGACTTTGTTAGGACAGATGCCATTAGCAGCAATATAGAGAAAATGTTTTATTAAATACTAATTTCATATGTTATTTAACAAGTAGCTGGCTTTGAACACATTAATCTCTCTTTTTAATTCAAGGTTGATGGTCTGGGTCTTACATATTGTAACCCTGAATAGGCCATTCAATAACTATGCAAAATATCTATTTCTCCCATGGGTATTTGCGCTTTGATATATTCTGATCCTTATTAAATTTAAACAGGATCAAATTTATACAGCTCTGGCAGAGATTTATTAAAATACACTGAGTGGACAGCTTGTGGGAGCTCAGCGTACTGTAATAACATATGCCTTTTTACCAGAGAGCAGTAATTATTGAGAATCAAATAAATCTGTAGGAGGTTAAGTATATATGGAAAAGATATCAATTGCAGTTCTTCAAAAACTCGCCTGGAATGTTTGAAGATGTGTTACTGTGAAAAATAATAAATGTCATCTTTTTAGACTCCAAATATTTAGCAGTGTTTGAAAATGCAGGTTTTAAGGGATGTTTTAAATTCCAAAAAGGGGGTGGCTCAACATTATCAGAAGTGTTACATGTGTTTAGCACACTCCATCTGTACAGGCACCTGTTTTTCTACTTTGCCCTACTTTTTATTAAACCAAATTGAAAGCACATGTATTCTTCTGTGTGGAAGAGCTTTTTTTTTTCCTTCCAGAAACCCATGTCTGTTTTGGTTAGTGGTTTGAAAGAAGGGCTATAGATGGCCTAAATAGAAATGTTTTTGCTACTCTTAAACACGTTCATGTCTTTGAAATACTATTTTGTTCTTACTCTTGAGTTTCTCTCCATCTTTTCACAGTGGCCTTGGTGTGGTGAGTGTGATCAGGTCACAGTGGTCTCAATTTATTATATGATTCGATGGAATGGCACATCAGAGGACAGTTAAAATTTAATACTGGACTCAAAAAACATAAAGGACCATCAAGTCTGTATGCATATACTCATGGAGCCTCAGATATATGTATAATCTTTATTATTTGTGTATATACACACATATATTCAAATAAACATAAACAATATATTGTATATATTATATAGACAAATAAACATATAAATAAATATATTATATATATTTACATGTACATGTACAAAGAAATAATAAAAATATGAAAAGAGATATGCCATCCATCCCTTTGGAGTGTGTACAGCACTGACAGCTTCTCTTTCATAATTTAAAACTTCTCCTAACAGGAGCTCATAGGAGTCATTTTCCTTGCTCTATTTATAGATTGGGGTAGGCTGGCCACCATTAAGAAGGGGTTGTGGCAGGAGGAAAATATTCTGACATAACACACCCTGCTCTCCAGTATACTTCTCTTCAGCAACTGGCCTCTCTGATTGCACGTTTCTGCTGTAGAGATAGCGGCATGGGTGGGAGACCACGCTTCTTTCTGTGTTCTTTAAACACAAACACAAGCACACACATGCATGTGCACGCGCGCACACACACACACACACACACACACACACACACACCAAGCTGAGGTGTCTGGGAACCAAGGGCCTTTTTGTGTGATGGTAGATAGAGGAGGTGAGTTAAGATAGTCCTGGAAATCCCCCAGTACCAGTCTGAGTCAGAGAGAATTGGCTAGTGACAGTGCAGTGGGATTGCTAATCTGTTTTCTGTTTTGTATGATGGCGTCAGGCTGAATTCTTTTTAAAGTTGCTACTATGTATATGGTGTTGTGCCTGAGTGTATATCTGTGACCCACATGCATGACTAGTGCCAGAGAAGGCCTGAAGAAGGCATTGGGTTCCCTGTAACTGTAGGTGTAGATGGTTTTGAGTTATCATGTGGGTGCTGGGAATGGAATCCAGATCCTCTGGAAGAGCAATCAGTGCTTTTAACTGCTGAGCCATCTCTCCAGCTCCAGCCCCGTGGTGTGCGATTGTTGGGAGCATTGCTTTGTGAACACTTGGTAGTATGCTGGTATGCTTGGTAGTATTCTGATGCTAGCTTGGAGTTCGTAACCTCCTCAGTAGGTACTCCATAGCAATTACTCCGAGGAGTCAGTGCGCAGAATTACATGGCGGGAGGAGCCTGGTATATTAGTAATAATTTACTTACAGTACAATTTGCCAGTTTGGGGTGCACAATTTGGTAAGTCATGTCCATCATCATTGTTTCCTTCTGTCCATCTGCTCTCAGTCCTCTACCCCTAAGACGTCTCTATCCTAAGTCAACCAAACGGAATCCATTACTATATCTTAAGAGTAAGAGTGCTTATGTGCACTCTTAAGCCTTTAGTGGGTAGCATTATATGGTTTGCTTTCAAATATTTTGCTGTATTTTGGTACTGTTACTGGCAAGAGAGGGAGGTGTCAGGGATTTGGGTTGAAAGAGATTTTAGATTATTTGTGGTGAAAAAAGAATTTGTTGAAATCCGTAGCTGTTGGCAGTTTTTCTACTTCATGTTTCTCATCGCATGAGCTAGGTTTTTCTAAGTACGTCAATCCACTTTCTCTCCCTTGTAGTTAATTAAAGGTTTGCATTTGTGTCTGAAGGAGAGCCTACAATTTGTTTTCCACATAGCTAGCTAGTTCTACAGTGGCAAGGACTTGCTTCCATGTCCAGCTAGTTAGAGCTATAGTAGTATACGAACCTAACTCTTCACACCTGACAGTTGATTCAAAATATTAGCTAAGACAGTTTTTAAAATCTTAAGTGTCTTAATGGTAATCTTTGGCTGGCTGACTTTCATCCATGTGAAATTCGAATACTCTGACCTTTGAGGCCTGCGGAAGTATCAAAATTTTAGAACAGACAAAATTATCTTTTCAGAGCTAAAATATGTAATCAGTTCTTTGAGAATTCTTTTATTTTAAATGTGTATGTTTGAATTAAGTGTAATGTGGGCATATGTATGTAAATAATTATGTAAGATTTTTAATGCAAATTTTAAGTAGTAAGGAAAAGGGTGCCTCGCTCCAAGTGACCCTGTTATTAGATGTTAGCCATTGGTCTAAATATTTGACTGCAGCTTTAAGAAAGATATGGATAAGTTATAAACAGTATTGATGTTGCTCCATATCAAGGGAAACAGAGAACAGAAGCTACATTGCTATAGGAGCCCTCAGTACCAGCAGAAAGGAACACAGAAGGGGGATGGGGGGAACCTTTCTTAGATTCTTCTGGCCTTCCTGTATCAGACTGAGGAGCAGGGTCCCATAGCATCCTAGATTTCATTGTGTTGTCAGAATATCCCCCCTGCATCTGCATCACGGCCACTGAATCGTTCAGTATCAATGACTGTTATCTTCAAACCGAAAAGTATCATTCATCATGGACAAGGAACACCAAATGCCTAATTCCTGGAGAGAGAGGGAAGAACATTTGTGCCAAGCATGATTAAAAGAAGTCATTGAAAAGTGCATGGAGTTAGCTACCTACCCGCAGAAAGTAACTTACTTACAGGATGCTCTGTCCCATGTTAACAAACCCACAAGAGAAACTCAAAGCAGTGTGTGTAAGGATGGAAAACTCAAATCAAGAAAAATTCACAGAATGTGGGCCCCAGAGTCATAGCTAACTAAATTCAACTCTTCAGGACCAAGGACAAGGAACGACAGGGTTCTTCTCGCTTGGATTTACCCTGCCTGGCTGTACTTTCCAGCTGTGTACTCTTGTCTTATTCATCCAGTCACATTAACTATCAAATAGTTAATCGTGCAAAATGGAGTAGGCTAGATGAATGCTTCTGTGTATCCTCACGGAAACTTCGGGACAGCTAGCGGTTTCTTCTGATTATACCTTGATGTATAATCAGCTTCACCATGAAGTGTGCTGTGCAACCGGAGTAGCGGTCATGTATCACTTGGGGTCTCCCTAAAATCAGTCCTGCCTGTGGGTTAAATGTATACACATTGGCTGTGCCTGTGTTGAAACTGTACTAAGATGCAGGAGAGAATTGAGAAGACCCCAGGAATTTAGAATTTGTTTAAAAACTGTGAGTTGACAAGGGGTCAAGAAAATGTAGATTTTTGAGCCTGATAACCCCAGATTATCCAAAATTACCACTTTATTAGCTTTGTCCACTGCTTACATAATTTGATATCTCTGAGCATGATGTCCTCAGGAATTAGGAGGTAGTAATACCAACCTGAGGTCCATGGTAAAGTTAATAGATAGAGAGCAGTTGAAAATACATGTAAATTCTTTTTTCCCCTCTGTAGTGGTGAATTATATCTACTGAGCCAGATTTATGTTTTTCCTTCAGATGCTTAGGTTGTCTGGTTCTCGGTGTGCCCAGACACCATCGTCAGTAGTTTTCTTTCGAGAAATGTGTGGGCAAATGCTCTAAAGTGGGCTTCCTGATGTATTTTAAATCTCTTGCTGAGGACCAGCACATAAAACTACAAGTTAGGAATGTGCAACTTTAAGAGTTTTCATAATTGCCTAAATTTTGTGAGGAGTCAAAGAAGCTGAGTCATGACCCTCCTTGTATTTTAAAGTCTGCGTTCCGGATGCTTCAACTGTGGATTGGACATTCTGTCATCTAACCTGTCATCCATGGCAAGAGTGAAATTGTAGTTTCAGAACAGATCCCAAATGCCATGTCACGTTTCCTGTGGGACCTAACCTTGCCTGGAGGGCAGGCATGTTCTGGGTCGGGAGCCTTTCCTACATTATCCCACGTTGAGTATAGGTTTACATGCACATTTCTGCTCCCGTTTCATCTGCATTTTTGTACCTGTTAACTCATGCCACTGCCCTTGCAAAAATATTAGTTGTTTGAATATTTGGGAAGTATGGGGCAGGCCCTAGGGATGCTTTTTAAATTGAATATACAAAATGGTCACCCTCTCACTGTGGTGAATCATGCAGCTCCCAATGTCATTAGTTTATCATCAGCCATTGCTTGGAGGACAGGCAGTATTCTTAGCAATGGTTGGCCAATGACAGGAGTGAAAGGGGCTCACCTTGTCCATACCTTATCCTTCAGTCCCTTCCACCCTTCAGCAAGCTTCTTAAACATCTTCTGGTGTTAACCTTGGAGAAGCCATCTTTGCTTGCATCCTTCTTCCCTCCCCTCTTTCCGCCCAACTCCTCACCCCCACACTTTTTTTTTCTTTTACCAAGACACAGTTCTGGCTCTGACTCAGAACTGTGTTCTTTCTTTTTTTCCTGGCAGGAATGTTCTTCTTAGCCTCTTCTTTGTAAGGCTAACGTTCTATTTTCTAAGTCTCAGTTCAAAAAGAACAACTTCCCCTGGCAAGTCTTGTCAAGAGTGTCTTGCCCACCAAGTCATCTTTAGTCACAGTCTTACTTCATTTACCTGAAGTCTTAGGTTCTACCTACAACTGTCTTCACTTATCAAGGCATGGGTTGAAGTTGTTTGGGTGCATATAGACACATACAGTAGTAGCTAGAATGCAGTTATACAGTTGGTATTTGTGTTGTGAATGGATGTGTTACACACCAAGGATGCATGCGGTATGTTGAAGACGGATGCTCAGGTTGGTGGGGCATCTGTGAAGTTCTGCATTTGGGTTACCATCCTTATAAGCCTGGTGCATGGTCACTCAGGGTACCAGTTTCCTATTCTTCCCTATAGAAACCTTCTGGCAGTTTTGCAACTGTTTCCGGAGCAATTTTTTTTATCCTTTTGATTGAACAAAATCAACATGAGTCATTTATGTGTCCTTAGAATGTTTCATGATTTCTGGAGTGTGGTTGTAAGAAGTATCTTGCACTTTCTGTGGCCAGAGTACACTTTCAGAGGTCAAAGATGAATTGCCGAGCACAGCCAAATAAATGGGAGCCACAGGCCATTGCTCATGCTACCCTGGGGTGTCGAGCTGTCTGGGGGTGTTTGTTTCTTAAGACCAGGGACTAGGCAGAGTGGTGTTGGAACCCAGAGCATCTGATTACAAGTTTCTTTTTCAATAGTGGACCCACCTTCTTGGGAATTCCTAGTCCATCCTGTCACCTATCAGTCACCTGTCAGTTCTTCTGGTGTGAATTCATAATTCTCTAAAAGTATCAGGGCAGAAATGCCTTAACACACAAGTAGTTTGTTTTTAAGCAGACACCTGACTTTAAATGATTAGAATCACCAAACTTCCTGAAGCCTTAAAGGTCACACTTCACATCCTGTTACTTCAATGGACCTATTTGGGTTAGAGTTCCCTGTGTTTATTCTTCCTATAACAAAAATGCAAGGCCATTCTTCATAAAGAAGCACGAGAGAGAAGGAACCCCCAAGTCTATGCCTTAGCTCTGCTGATGTGTTTGTGCGTGTGTTTGTGTGTGTGTTTGTGTGTGTGTGTGTGTGTGTTTGTGTGCCTGTGCCTTTGAGTGTTTTCCCTTTTGCTCCCTCTTTGTATCATGGATGCCTTTGTAGAGAGCATGATGTATGGCTTCTGTCTTTGCACTGGGCCCTTGGCCTTGTTCATGTGTATTATTATGATGATCTTCTGGGGACACTCAGATGGTCCCAGTACAGCCAGTGTGTGCAGGTCTTGAGTCACTTACTTTAGTGTTCCTAGGGTTTCTCTCCAGCCATTCTTTACAGTCTGCTTGTTTGCTGAGATCCACATCCTTTCCTGTAGATCTTGGTTTTTTGTTTTTCTTTTCTTCCCCTCTCTACATACGGAATCCAATTCCTTTGGTGTTCCAATTCCTTTTACTAGAGAACAGAATTGAAGTCAAACAGAACAAAACAATTGACTGCTAGGAGCCCTATTTCAAAGACTTCTGGATAAAAGAAATGACTTTTTGTGAAGCCATTTCAGGTGAAGAAGTAGAAAAGGAATACATGTTCCATTAGGCATAGCTAGATACTAGGTCATGAATTCAAATAGCTATTTTACATTTAATAAAGTCCAGCAACCCCAAATTTGTGTTTATTTTGTTATAATACATATATATGTATTTCTTCATGAACTCTGGCTTCTTAAGATCATAAATGTTATATTGTTTCATCTTTTTAAACCTCTACATTATCCATCTGTCTTGTCCATTACTTTAATCATTTTATTGATGTAGATATTTTGAGGTTATTCACACTTGTCATAGAAGGGAGAAGAAAAACAAATAGAACTCTTCGACTTTTTATAATCTAAGTAGTATCACTTATGCAAAATCTTAGTGCAACTTTCGTCTTTCCTTGGTAATGCAACCATATTTTTTGAGGATAAAGGGAAGGGTCGGGTCTCCCAGGAAAGAATACGGAGATCTTGTATTTACAAAATTGCTCTCACCGTTGCATGTAGAAATACCTCTGGTTTGTGGGAGGATAGTGCCAAGGGCTTTTAGACTCATCTCTTGAGTACTGTGGTGCTGGCCATTATTGCGCTGTCTTGGGGACATTGCTGTGAATCTTAGATTCACAGTTAATTACATGAGTAGGTCTGAATATTACTCATTAGGTTTAATATACTTAAGTTGGCGTACTGAAAGTTTGTTTTAACCATTGCCCTGCAGCTAATGTGATTATATGTATTTAGGCATTGTGTGTGCACACTCACACATACATATGCATCCATATTAGGCTACATCATCTGGAGGAACTGTGTGTGGGCGTGTGTGATTGGCAAGTGTGAAATTGAATTTAGTATGAGATTTTCTGTCTTAGGTAAAATATTTGAAAGAATGTTGATAGCGAAAAGCTGTCTAGCCTTGGAAACACTGGAACAAGAGGACTGAATGTTAAATTTTCATTTAAATGGCAAAACACTTAGAACTACGCCTAAGAATTTAGTTTTAGTGGGAAAACTTTAATTTGCCTATAGCACGAGGTACAAGTTATTAATTGCACCAAAGATAACATGCTAATTAGAAGGTTCATCTATGGTTGTCAGAGGTTAACAGTGCACACTGACAGACTTGGAATAGAAACTAATTATATTATGTTCTCTAGAAGGAGTATTTTTACCCACGAATGGAAGATACCTTATTATAGCCTGGTTTTTCTTAGCTTGAAAAAAGTCTTTTAGCTGTTCTTTGTAACTAAGCTGCGGCGGTGAGTGTTCACACCAGTGATGAAGGCGTATCAATAGCTTGACTTGCCGCCTCCCCTTCTAGCATAGCTTCAGAAACAGTTCACAGAAACGTTATGCGTGTTTGAAGTTTAGACGAAACACACACAGAGGAGACCTTCCGAAAGTTTACCCTGGATTGAAGGAAAATCACAACTATCAAGATGTTTTGGAAATACTCCAATATTCCTTTTTGAAATACCTGATTGATAAGTCATTTTTGGTGATAAATTGGACTTATGCTTTCTCTTACTATTTTCTGAGCTCTAGCCCCGTGTGCACGCTCATGCGTGTATGCATGCGTACGTGAAGACTTAATAAGGAAAGGCTCATTTAGCTCTCCATTTCAGAGAGTTCAGTCCACAGTTGATTTGGCCTGTTGCTTTGATGAAGCATGTGAGAAAGGACGTCTGCCCCTCTCCCTGGAAGCTGGGAGACAGAGAGAAAGAGGTAGGTAGGGTCTGCATCCCAATATCCCCTCAAAGGAACGCTGCCTGTGACCTAACTTCCAGTTCGTCCTACCTCCTCAGTAAGATTCTGTCACCACCCAGTAGTGCCACAGACCGGGGACCAAGCCTTTTAGCACATGAACCTTGGGGTGACATTAAGGATTCCAACCATGGTAGCGTGAATGCAAATTATAAAACTTTTAGATACAGCTATGAGGTCAGAGAGGCTGTTTAAAGAACGGTACAGGGATCGCCTGTTTGCCCACCACATGGCTTCAGCGAAGGTCATCAGTACTTGGGAGTCCCTGTGTGCCCTTTTCACTTGTACCTCAAGTCTTCCCTCTCTAGAATGGGTCACTTTCTTGACTTGCAGATTCATTATTCTCTTGGTTGTCTTTATCACTTGACCTTGTATGTGTTCGTTCTTTTGTTTTGTTTTGGATCTGATCTCTGTTGGAGTGGAGCTCTGTATCTATTTTCTTTTGATCTGTTTCTAGAGCGTTATTTCTGCCTAAGCCTGACCTTGTGCCTAAACTTCTTGTTTTTGTTACTGTGTAATACATTCTCACCCCCACCTCAGCCCCCGTTGCTGGTTTTTTTTTTTTTTTTTGTGACAGTGTAGTATGGGCTGGCCTGGAATTCACAGAGATCCACCTGCTTCTGCCTCCCAAGCGTTGGGGTCAAAGGAGTACGTCACCACGCCCATCTGGGTTACATTCTCTTGACCACTTTTGTCAGTGGACTTTTGGTTTAATTCAGTGCTTGCTGGTTTGCTGTCACCGGTGCTAGCCTTGCAAATGTCCTTGTTAGGATTTTTCTCTTTTCTCTTTACTCAGGGGTAGACCTGTGAGAGTTGTAGGAAGCAGTTCATTCAGGAATATTGAATTGGTTTCTGGAGTGGTTATAGTAGTCTATAGTTTTGAATTGAATCTTTCTGTGTTACACATTCTCTCCAAGTTGGGTTTCATGTTAATATCTTCAGATGTTTGTATGATTAATCAACTCAGAACAATCAATCAATCAATCAATCAATCAGAAACATACGATGGAATCGTACAGGGATCTTGTGATTACATAGTCTGTGCTTACAGTGTTTAGTCAAAAGTGCCCATTCTCAGTTGTCTTGCACAAGTCCTAAGAAAGCCATTAATAAACGTTAAGTCCATTCGTAATGTTTAGTTGCTGTCACAGTTTACTTGTAATGTGGTTCAGCCAATATTTGAAGACATTTACTTCCAAATAATCTAAACTAGAAGTACCAGAAAAAAGAAAAATACAAAAGTTTTAGTCTTATTAAAATCGAGTTAAGATCATGGACATATGTAAAAATATCACCCTTTATTCTCAGTGCTTGACTCTTACACTGACCAGACCTTCTAGTCTCTCATTTCACTGACAAATGAATAGTGCATGGATTGATATTCCTCAAACTAGGACTTCTAAGTCACATCTCTTGGGTGACTTATTTTGTTTATTGAAATGTGCGATTAAGTGTATTAATGAATTGGAGATGTCCATGACTCAGGGTTTGCTGTGAAATCCAGGGAATATTTCCTCCCCTCCCCTCCCCTCCTCTTCTCTTCTCTTCTCTTTTCTTGTCTTCTCTTCTCTTCTTTAGTGAGTGCATAAGCCAGAAAGCTATCAAGTTCATTCTGCAATTTTGGAAAGATTCTTTCTTTTAAAATTTTCCATATAAGACATGTATATGTGTACCTCAGTTTCAAATAAGAGAATATTATACAAGTTAATGTTAATTAAATGTGAACTGGGTGATTTCCCAGTTTGTGGGTTGATAGCTTCTTTGTTGGAAGGTTTGGGCTTTTAGATTAGAACTGGAATGTCTCAGCATCTCTGACCAAGGTTTCTATCTTCTTAGACCCATGCACTTCCTCTGTGGCTTTATCAATGGTATTGTCTTCTAATGACCAGGACTTCTTAGATAGAATGGTTAAGGAAGTGGGAGTTCTAAAGAGACTGCTAATGTGTGTTTAATGTCTCTTTTAATCTCTGGGATGATGATGGGTAACAGGCTGTTATTGGAGTATTCTCTAGTAATCCCACTAATATCCCAGTCCAGTGTGAGAATCTTCTCACCTCTGCCTTTGGGGAATTTGAATTATATATATGACTAATATGTGTGCTGTGATGAATCCTCTAGTTCTGTGAATACATCGCTGTACAGAAACTCAGAATTTATTAAAAGAATTGCCCTTCATCTCTGAGGCCTTTGCTAGTCCTTTAAAATGCCTCCAAACCAGCTGTAGCCCACCCCACCTCAGCACTTGCCAGGTTGGACAGAGATGAAGACTCTGCTAGACTACATGTCACCACATACATGGTTGCATATATGTTTTGTGTCTCATCTGTGAGTCTTGTTGAGTTTTGGATTTTTGAGAAAGTGTCTCATACTATACCCCAGGCTGGCCCCGGGCTTGAGATGATCCTTCTCCTTTCACCCGTAGAGAGTGAGATGGTAGGTGTGAACCTCTATACCTGACGGGCAGTTTATCTTTTTATTCTTTTCTTATTCTTCACCTTGGAACTGTCCTACTACGCTGCGGCACTACACTTCTTAACTTCCCTGCTTATTTTCATCTTTTAGCATTGTATTAGTTAGTTTTGCTTGTTTCTATTACATGATATCTGACAGAATCAACTTAAAAGAGGGAGAATTTATTTTCACTTACCAGAACATCAGAGGGTTTAGGGCATAGCTGCTTGAGCAAGACATTGAGGTCCAGGAATGTGTGCCAGATGAAAATGTCTACCTGATGCTAAAGAGGAAGCAGAAAGGTCATAGAGGAATGAAAAAGGGCAAGATGTAGCCTCAAGGATATTTCCCCATTGACCAACTTCCTCCAGGCCCCACCTCCCGCCTTAACACCACCACCCAATAATGCCATCATGTTATGACTACTTCAAGGGCTTAATCTACTGATTATTGTAACTTTGATGATCTTATTGTTCCTGGAAATATCATACATACACCCAGAGGTGTGATCACTAATCTCCCACGCCGCTTTTAATCTAATCAAACTGACAGTCAGAATTACCACTCACAGGTAGCTGGGCATTTATATGCCTGGGCAACAGATCAGGACTACTGTGTCTCAGGCAAAATACAATCGAGACTTGATACAGAGAAGAGCTTTGAACATCATTCAGTTTGAAGAAGAAGAGGAGGAGGAGGAGGAGGAGGAGAAGAAGAAGAAGAGGAGGAGGAAGAGGAGGAGGAGGAGGAGGAGGAGGAGGAGGAGGAGGAGGAGGAGGAAAACAGTTTTGATTGCTTCTTCCAAAATTCTTGGCTATATGTAGAAGAGCTTCAGAATTTAACGTGGGGGCTCTTCTCTGACAGTGACTGGAATTTTGAACATCAATTCAAGTTTAAGTTAAAATTCATCGCTCAGCTTACAGATAGGCTAAGAGAAAGGTTGGGATAATCCTAGGGGTTTTGAGTTCTTAATGGTACATAAAATTATTAGTTGATTTGATGCAGTTTTGGTTGTTCTGCAATCTCCACAGTACGCTTGAGTTCATTGGATGGGAACCAAAGCAGGTGGTAACTTTTTTCTTTTTTGGTGGCAAAGCCTAGCCATCAGATATATGAAAATCCAATCTGGCTATGTGGTCTGTCCTAATTGGAATTAATTTTATGCTCTAAGATTGTCTTTGTTTAATGCTTGCTTGGAGTCTGGCATCCAGAGGTAGCTGAAGAAAGAAGCAAGCAAGTAAACAAGTGACCCCTCCCAGGACGGGGTCAGCAGGGGAGTTTTCACTGGCAGTGTGGCTGGGACACAGTCACTCCGTGCTTCATTCCGTTGGGTCGATTCGGATCTTAGCTGTAATGCCATTGAAGGAATGGGGAGTGGGAGGGATCCCAGGTCATGTCTGCCTTACCCACTTGGTTTTCCTTTAATTGGTCTTGTCTTGGTTCTTTAAAAGCTGTTGGTCTTTGTCTGCATTTTAGGCAGGCATCTGTTGGAATCACTTCAGGCCACTTCCCTGGGTCCATTCATTTGCCCTGCCCATCCATCCCTCACTGATCTTTGACTTGTCCATCCCATTGGTCTCTAATAGCCTGAATCCACAGCCATGGGCGATGTGAAACCAAGGTTTTTTGCAGCCTTCAGACCTCATCTTGGCATTGACACGTCACATGAGCAGGAGAGTGTAGAGATGGCCTTGCTCTCAACTGGCAGTGTGCGGGTCCATGTGTGCATGACCATTTCCCACTCCTCCTCATTTCCAAGCATGAGCTTCTAAGAGGAATAAACAGAAGCATCCTCACTCTCTCCAAGCAGCAAACAGTGTTGCACAACTGGGACTAGCTGATATATGTTGCCCTCATGTTCAATTTCCCTAAAAGAAGTGTCATGATCTTTGGATTGTCATGACCCATATTTTATTAATTATCTTGTACTGTAATGGATGTGGAGGTGATGAGTCTGTGGGAGAACAGATGCCAGAAGAGGACTCCTTGATTTGAAAATCAACAGAAAAGCAGACCCCAGAGTGACGGCTATATTGTGTGATGTAGCTGTTATTACCTGCCATGGTGGACTTATTGAATTCAGTGACATGCTTGTTCTTGGAATATTGCATTACAATATCAGAGCTGGCTAATTTATTTATAGTGTGTGTTGCTGTAGCCTTTTTTTTTTGTTGTTGTTCATTCAAATAATGTTAATAACTCTTTTTAACCTTTTAAAAGTTTTTAAATGAAAATACAATTACATCGTTTCTCCTTCCCTTTCCTCCTTCCCATCTGTCCCATAAATTCTCTCCCTTGCTCCCTCTCAAATTCACAGCCTCTTTTTATTTATTATTGTTTTACACACACACACACACACACACACACACACAGCCTACTGAGTCCATTTAGTGTTGCATTTATGCGCATGATTTCAGGAAAGATAACCTGGTATTGGATAACTAATCAAGAGCTCATTCCTTTGGATTGATTATTTTCTCCCTTTCAGCTGTCTTTAGTTGCCTGTGGCTCTCTGTCTAAAGGTAGGGGCCCTGTGACAATGTCCCCTTCCACGTCAGCGTGTCAATCCGTGTTGTCCTGGTTCAGGTCTTATTTAGACAACTAATTCGGGCCACTAAATTGTTGAAGTATCATGTGCACAACTTCTCTATCAGTTCTAGGAGAGTCAATCTTATGCAGACCTCTTGATCCTGTGGTTCTCACAGTCTCTCTGCCCTCTTCCATGGTGTCTCCTGAGATTTTGGTGCAGGAGCTGTGGTTTACGTGTATCCACTAGGGACAGGCACCCTGTGGTCGGTTGCTTTCTGAGTTCTGACCTGCGTGGGCTCTTTCATGATCTCTATCTACATTTTCAGTACTTACACTTAGACCACAGATTAGAGTAGCTCTCATCCCTCACAAACAGCTCTTTTTATTCACTTCTCGTTTCTTATTCCTTGGGAGTTGTACGGTGGAGGCTATATAGACCTTTCTCTAGAAAGCCCGAGAGAACGTTTAAATACTAATCGTATCTTCCTGTTGTCCTTTATTTTTATAAAGCATTGTTCTTGAATTGGAAACTAATTTGCCATCTCCTTCACTCGTTTACTCAAAGCGAGTATCAGCTCAGCTCAGGCCTATGTTGTGCTGGGTGTTGTGTGATATTGCTAACTGTAAGCCAGAAGTCAAGAGTAGAAGTTGGAGTGGGAGTGAGTGGTAGGTGGGGTTGCTTGTGACTATGTTAAGTAGTGTATGCATATTCATGAGCGCAGCCTTGACCATTGAGATTCTGTGAGTCAGCACCATCTTGGTTTTTCCAGCAGAGAAACTGACACCTGAAGATCACACACTGTTCTGGAACCCAGTTCTGCTCAGCTTCATGGCCTTTCTTTCTTCATTCTGCAATTTTTCCATTCTTGTTAGTTTTCTTTAATGAATAAATGTAATTGTCATTATAGACCATAATCAATAACCTGTCTAGAAAAATAAATATTTTAAATCAACACTAGAAAACTAGCTCAGGGATGGTTCCTTGTTTTTATAAACAACATTTTATTAGAACACAGCTCCACTCAGTTACTCACTGTCTGTCTTCTATGTTGCTTTCACATAAGGGCTCATTAGTTGCAACAGAGAACAGATTGTCCATGGAACCTGAAATTTTTGGTCCTTTAAGACAAAGTTTATTAACCTCTGGTTTATAGTAGTACTTGAGAGCCAGGCATGATGGAACATATTTATAATCCCAACACTTTGGAGGCTGAGGCAGGAAGATCAAGAGTTTGAGGCCGGCCTGGGCTACTTGAGACATTGTATCAGTAAGCCAAAATTATATTTATTACAAGAAGTGATATTTTTTGATAGTGTGTTTAAAAGTTTCCAAGACACTAATGGTCTTTTCGTTGTCTTGAGACAGGGCTTCACTCTTAGCCTAGGTTAGTCTGCTATTTACTAAGTTGGTCTCAAATTCATGGCAATTCTCCCACTTTGACTTCATGAGTGCTGAGAGTACATGTGTGAGCCACCAAAAATGGCTTCCAGATGATTTCTGAGGTTCAATCCTCACCAGCATAGTATCAAATTGATGTTTGTTGTAAAAAGAATTTACAACATTTAAAAATACTCTACATTTAGTTTTGTTAGAAGTTGTATTTGAGAAGAAGTTTCTGGAAATTTTAATTCTGGCAAATCAATATGGCTGAAAAATCAATGTAAAGATTTTCTGAAAAAAACTTTCCTGCTTCTTATTATATATTGTGCCCGGTCAACCAATGGGCAATTTTCTTTTGCTCTTGAGATAATTTTTCAATCTGTGCATTTGGTGAAAATAGGCTTTTATATTTTGACAGTAATTTGTTATTTTCTTGAAGACCTTCTTTTGGAGGAGGTGTGATATGTATTGTTCATGTTGTTGGTTGTCTTGTGGAGACTGGGTTTCTGGTCACATAAAAGGAAAAAGCCCTTTAGAAATGGGGGTGACACTTGAAGCTGGTCTTTTCTCAACCAACTTGGGTTTTATCCCTATTTGTTCTAGTTAGGGTTCTGTTGCTGTGATAAACACCATGAACAAATACTGTGAGCATGTTTGTTTTGGAGTACAGTTCACAGTCCATCACGGGCAGAAGTCAGGGCAGGAACTTAAGGCAGGAACTTGGAGGCAGGAATTGAAGCAGAGACCATATAGGAGTGCTGCTTACTGGCTTGATGTACAACCCATGACCTCCTGCTCAGGGGCAGCACCATCCAGTGTAATGGAGGCATTTTCTTAATTGATGTTCTTTTCTCCCAGATGATCCCGGTTTTTGTCAGGTTGACAAACAAGTAACCAGAACACCTGATTTACATTGAAATCCTGTTCCTGGATGGCTTCAGTTTTCTTTTTGTATGTGTATCAGGTCAATACTAGGTGCTTAGGAGATGTTTATGTGTCTGGTGGGCTTGGAGGGATCTTTTATTAAGAAACAGACTTGCAGTATATGAGAAGCAGTGTGTCACTAAGCCATTCAGCGACATGTGGGTTCTTCCTCCTCAATTGACATACGTCTAGTTTGCTGGAGGCTTTGATCACTTTTTAATTTTCTCTCTTGTCCTTTTATCTCAGGTAGTGACCAGTAGTAAGTGTCACATAGGCTTCCTTAGGAAGGGTGTCCCTGGCAACCTTAGTTGGTTATCGAGTTGCCCTGCAAGGATCATCTTAGTTATGGGAGATTGTTAAAAGGAGCCTGTTCAACACAGTAGCTTGAGGCAGTACGAGACAATACTTTCCCCAGTTTGGTCCACACAGCTCAAGGAGTTTCTATCAGGATTGGTCAGAGTATGCTAACGATTTGATGTTTCTGTAATTCTTTTTCTATTAACGTTTTTGGTATGTTTTGACATATGTATAACAAAGTGGTATAGATTGTGTGCATCATTTATCAGTAAACAAAGCTGTTGTGCGGCAGAGATGGAGACTCCTAGTTCTAGAAGGACAATGCAGTAGCTCAAAGTGAACTGAAGACACTGTTGGTCTGCATCAGCAAGTGACCTTGGCCAAAGTCCTTGCTTTCTCTCTCTGTAGATTGGGTATAGTGGGTATCTGGACTCACTGGCTTTTGTGAGGTCATAAGTGAATCCAGAAAGCTCTTTGAATTCTGCTGGCACATGGAAATATGCAGATGTTAATCACCACTGCATATATCCTTAGATGAGATGTGTGAAAACTACTGAAGACTATTTAGTTAAGACTTTGGAATCGCCCCGTTCTTAATCGGAGTGCAGACTTTCTTGTTTGTAACTGTGGACCAGTTTGATACTTAAGCAGTGTGGATATGGAATCCATAAGTGTAGATGGGACTGGTAAACTATATTATATGCCACTTACTGAGGCACATGGTTTTTCATATTGTAACATGTCTGCAGTTGAATTCTATCTTATGATCCACATGGTCATAGTTTTGACCTCATAAGATTCTTCTTAAGGATAAAAGGGGTGATTAATGGGAAATGATTAGTATAATACCTACCACCTAGAAACTACTTAATAAATATTAAGCTATCATTTTATTACTATTATTATTTATCATATTGGCTTTTGCATTGTTCTGAAAGGGAAGAGAAAAGACAAAACACAGTAGTGGTCGGAGAGTTTTGAAGACCAGCCATGACAGAACTACGATTTCAGATCTCGGTGTTCTTGGCTCTTAGAAGAACCTCTGTAGTATCCAGCTTGAGAAGCAGGGAGGCATTTTGGAGCACTGCAAACATCTCTGTGTAGCATCACTGTGTTGTGCTATTGGTTTAAATGATGGAGCACCAATGATGTGGTTCCAGTAACTGTCACTCAGCAGAATACTGGTTATTGTAAGTCAGTGCCAGGCGTCAACATCTGTGCCGAGGCAGCAATCTGTACAGGACACACCTGCCATTTCTGTTTGGCTTATAGTTTCACATCTTCCAATAATGAAAATGCATACACACAGAAGCGAAAGATATATATATATATATATATATATATATGTGTGTGTGTGTGTGTGTGTGTGTGTGTGTATGTATATATGTAAAATATGACGTCTGACTTCTTTCGCCAAGTAAACACTAATACATTTGTTTTCAAACTCTGTAAAATTTGGCATAATCACTTTTGTATGGAAAAAACAAGCATGGTCAGCCATCGCTTTGTGCCAGTGGCTCACGTGTTCAAGGCTAGAGATGGCTGCTTGTCCTAGTGTCTTGCTTATCTCAGGTTGGTCACTCTCAGGCCCTGATGGAGGCTAGCCTTGGAAAGAGCCTTTGAAAAAGGCAGTGTGTCTTTGCCAGTACTTGCGGTGGGTGGCAGTGGGTTTAGCAGCATCTCCTCTCACCCTCTACCTGCGAGGACAGAGATGTGTTGAAGTCATGGGGTAAGCGTGTTTTCATGTATCACAGAGTCCAGCTGAGGATACCCTGCAGTGGGTCATGGGTCCTGTGACTACTGGGGGTGGGGGCCACAAATAACCACATGGAGACTTAGCATTCCCGTCATTTGAGACGAGAGATATGAGGAGAGGCTCTTTCCAAAATCCTCAGGCATGTTAATTCACATTTTGTTTGCTGTTGATCTCTGTCTGGTCCTTAACAACTGGATTCTTCATACTCTTTCTACTGTCGGCACATTTATGGTTTTTGTTTTGAAATCAGTAAATCTTGTGTTTTTGCTACACTTCCACACAGCTTTTACTTAACATTGTGGGTACCTGGAAACTTATCTTGAAGGGATGTCTCTCTAGTAATGCACAAGGTCTGCGTTTCGCAGGTCATTTTAAAGTAAATGCCGCCTGGCTTCGTGCGAGCAGCTGTCTGCATCGCCGGGACTCTGGTGTGGAACACCTAATTCCCGTCTGTTGCTTACTGGCTTTCTAATTTTACCCCTGTGATCATAGTTGTAAAACCTAATTTCCAAAGGGTCTTGTGAATCCTATTAGTAGCTCTGTGTTATAATAGCAATTTTATATTGCATTGGTATTCATTTTCACTATTATGGAATAATCAAATCAGCACCTCTCTTATGCCGTCGAAATAGAAAATAATGGGGCTGTAATGTAAAACTGCTAATGTGATGAAACTCGCTCGCTCATTGTGTTAGGGGAAGAATGTCCTCCTTTCTTGTTCCAGCTCACTTGAAACTGTGATTGAGGAAGGAAATGGAAGGCATTTCTACATCTGTGATAAGGCCCTGTGAACATCCTTCGTTTGAATACGTAATTGTCTTTTGATGGCTCTGGGTACTCATAGACACACCTGGAGGACTTTCCCTGCCATGGTGGCCAATGAGCTGGCAACAGGGTTGCTGTGTGGACGGGTTTTTGTGCTGTGGTTTCTCTTTTAATCGCGAGGAACATTTGATGTCTCTTTGCTTGCAGAGGAACTGTGCCCTCTACCTTGTTCATCAAGGCCTTCATCTACTTTGTTTTGTTGTTGTTGGTTTTTTTTTCCTCTCTCTTTTTACAATCATGAAGAGCATATTTAGGCTACATCATTAGAGACTACCACAACCCCCGCAGGTCTGAGTTGACAGGGATGTTGGAAGGCAGGTCAAGTGACTGCCTAATGAAGATGAATGAAGAAAATTGCCGGGACCAGGATCATGCAGGGGCTCCCAGCCCAGGTTGTTGGAAGTGTGATGGAATCTCATCGCTTCATTTATCAGTGTCATATTTGGGCTAAAAGTGAGCAGTATTGTTCTCATCTCTCCCAGATGGATAGGTCAACTTTAATATTTATTGCTCATGTAGAACATTTGTTTGATGTATTTCCATTAGCTAGGCAATAATAGAGAAGCAGTGGAGAGAGACAGGAAACAGTTCCCTTCCTATTTAGTTGAAATACAGCATACACTAGTAACTACGGCCCGAAGTGCTGTGGATTCCCACCCCCACCCCCTCCCCCCTTGGCCGATGACGTGATTGTATATATTAAAGAGTCCCGTGGAAATAATGGGAGCAGCATGAATATAATACATATTGAGAGCAGCTGGCGGCGTATAAATTGTGTTGTCTTTTGAATTTCATGATTTGGTCATATAATTGGCGAGTTTCTCTTGGCCGTATATTCAATTCTTGGTCTAATATCATATTTTAGAATGGGAGTAATGCGTGGTGGATTGCTTCATCCTCTGGGCTCTATGGCGAATCTCAAGAAAGCTAAAATTTTCGAGAGAGAGAGAGCAAATTGTTTTCAGTAGCTGAATCCTGTTGATAATTTTCTTTGTATCTTTGTGGGAACGAATACCTTGTTACAACAAGCATTTCCCCATATGTTTAGAATATATGAAGGATAAGACCCTAAATACTGAAAAAGATAGCCTCAGTGAGAGCAGCTAGCTCCCCATTTATCAGCCGATGTGCACAGTTTGCAGTAATCTGAATGTCGGAGTATTATTTTCTACCCTGGAACAAACCTAGCTCTTTGTGAGGTAGGTGTTGTCTTAAGTGCAATGCAAACATCTTAGCCATATGTTTCTATAATTTAAATTAATTTGGTACAGTCATACTGTTAATCTTCAGCGACTTGTTGATTGGCATTTTGCAGACATATTTCTGGAAGGCTCCCAGTGCCGTTTTCTGCAGCCTTTCTGGCAGTAGCAAAGAGCAACATTTCCACAAATTGGAATCTTGTACAGCACTGGGAAGCGAGCCAAGATTTAAATTAGACAATAACCTCTGCTCTGTATATAGCTCCCATTCTTCAGCTGTAGGCAGAGTGATTTGTTTAATACAGTCAGCCCTGTACCATATAATAGACTGATGTATGAGTCACTCCTTGGCAATGTGTGTTGCTTAAATTTATATAGATTGAACAACTGGTTGGTAATGTACTTAGTTACAGTGCTACAAACAATAACTATTAGGAGAACTGAAACCGTCTGCAAGGGCCATGCTGGGGAGGCATTTGTGAGGATCCTGAAGGATTGTGATTTTTTAGAATGATTCTCCTTTTGAGGCTAAGAGAGTTCTACTTCATAAACACGACTGTGCTGGTCTTATTTATTTATTTTTTAAAGCAAAGCAGCCATAAAAGTTTTATGTTATAGTTTTCTGTTTCTCATTTTCTATTTGTTTAAAATTGAATTGGGAGAACCTAATTTGCTTCGAAAATTAAACTAAACATCAGTCTGCTTTTGGGGCAAGACCATTTGGTTGTGGTTTTGCATGTGTACACGTGAGTGTTTAAACATTAGCTATTTCTTTTAAAGGAATATCCGTGTAGCTGTGTATTTAACCGTGTTTTCCAGGTTGGACTGTGTCCCTGGCCTTAGCTGTTCACATGCTGAAAGAGACCTTTCTGAACAAAGATCTTTTCTTGAGAGAAGAGCTTGTCCTCCAAGTTCAGTTCATGTTTATTTAAAAGATTAAAATCATTAGACCAGATCTCACTTTTTTTTTTCTTCTTTTGGGTCCAAAAGAAAATTGATTTTGCGTTCCATGAGAGTGGGATCTGAAAGAGTATATTCAGGGATACACAAACAGAGATGGTGGAGAAATCTGTGTGTGCAGCTGAACAAAGCATTTCTCTTTTTACCACTGAGCATTTACTGAGTCTGGGTGTGAGATTTTCTGAACAGAATTGTCACCTGTCTTATGAAAGCACTTCTTTTCTAAGGGATCATTATAATCTGAACTATTTTAATGCTTTTGTTGTCGTCGTTGTTTTGGTTTGGGGGGGGGGCTTCTTTGCTTCTTTTTTTTAAATTTTTTTTTACCTCTGCCAACTGGAGCATTTATAAAATAACATATTCTGTAAATATTGAACAATACAAAGACATCTTTCATAACAGTTTATAGTATGCTGCCTGTGCTCAGTGGGAGCCAAGCAGTAGTTAGTAGCAAATGATATGCCAATCAAAAATTATTATTGCCAGTGTAACCTGGTGTAATGCAGTGTCTTATCTCGAAGTGTCAACTTGATAGAAGCCAACTCTTTGTCTTTTAGAGTTAAGCTCTTGTTTGCCCTCAGTTAATTCTGTCTCCCAAAGGCTCATTTGAATTGCATGAAGGATAATCTGCTTGACAGTTTTATACATTTAAACAATCTTGATTATATGGTATTTTACATGTTTTTTAAGCTCCCAGTTACTATTTTATGTAGGCTTTTAAAGAAGTCTTTAGTCAGCAAAGGAAAGAGTGAAATGGATAGGTAGAATCTGATCCCCCCTGAGCATCATTCAGTGGAACTGGATAGGGGCCCTTCATGGGGTGCTGTTGTTTGAACATTGATGAGGGGTGGCAGTATGCTCAGAATCCCTTCTACTAAAACTCTAATGAATAAATGAAAGAAAACACAGGATCTGAGTTTCAGTGTGCTGGATGGAGGTTGAAGGCAACCTTCTGCCTGCTCCCCCCGTGACTTAAATTGGATAATTTCTAGATGATTTTTGGTTCAGGATCAAGTACCCTGCTGCAAGGATTTGGAGAATGTCTGTGTGTTAGCTGTCCTCTGGAAGGGCATGGGTGCACACTCATGCTGTGGGACGTTATGAGCTCACCATCTGGTACCAGGCACACTGGCTTCAAATTCTCGACCTACCACAGGTTCATGTGCTAGGTGAGTTTTGAACAAGATGATGGTACCCAGCCTCTCTTAGAATCTGCACCTGTACACAGGGGGAAGACAGTACTTTCCCTCTAGTGTCCCCATCAAGGTGAGATGAACTGCTTGGTCTGTATGTGCTGCTGTTGCTGTGGTGTGCCTTTACAACTCTAGGGCTATGGAGACCTGGGACAGGGGTCTAGAGATATTACTTTGCTGCCTTCTGTTTTCTTTTTAATTTTTATCACTACCAAACTACTAGATGGTTGTTGTTGGGAAATCGCATTGCTGTTCTTAACCCTTAAAGGAAAGGAATTTGAAGAAACAAACAAAAAAAAAGGCATCAAGGAATTGGACCTTGAGGAAAAAAGAAGCTGCTAGGTGGGATTTGAACCCTTGTCCTTGATTTGAACCCAGGGGACAGTAAAAATGTAATACAGATATATTTCTTGTTCACTTATGAGAGTAACTTCTTCACAGAAGACCTGTTAGTTCCTCTCCCAGGTGGGTGCTAAAGACAGGGTAAGAGATGAGTGACTGAATCCACAAAGCTAGTTTACTTCTCCCCACTAGCACAGGTCTGAGGTAGATGGCTTGTCATGGGGATAACATGCCAAGTGAAAACACTGTCCTCCGCAATCCCCCATTCAGGCTGGTGAAGTAACTGCCGTGAGTAAATATTGATTGGTGGAGACGGAGCGAGTGATGTCACCAGATGCGAGCAAGTACAGCTTATTGTGGGCCATGTGCAAGTGCAAGGACCTTGTGAGGGGGTTTAATTAGAGAAATGGTTCAGCTTAGCCACTGGTAAGGAGTAGACCTACAGTGTGTAAGCAATGAAATGTACAAGTGTAGTTTTTGTCTGCTTAGAGCCAGGCATATTACTCTGGCTATCTGCCAGGGGGCACACAGACTAGTAGTTACTCTACATTCTTAATTTAAATTTTTTTAGATTATAGTACAGTCACATTATAATTATATTTCTTCTTCCCATTCCTCCCTCCAGCCCCACTCTCCCCCCAACTCGTGCTATCTTTCAAATTCATTTCCTTTTTTTCCTTTCCTCCTTTCCTTTCTCTCTCTCTCTCTCTCTCTCTCTCTCTCTCTCTCTCTCTCTCTCTCTCTCTCTCTCTGTGTGTGTGTGTGTGTGTGTGTGTGTTTGTATACAACCTGCTCAGTTTATATTATGTCATATGTATTTAAATGTTTTTCATGGTTGGCCATTGGGTATAGGTTAACCAATTGCTACCTTCTTTCCTGGGGAAGACTTTTTCTGATATCCCCACTCCATGCTAGCATGTCTATTATATCACCCTTGTTAAAGTCATGGTTAAGTAATCATATCAGTGAGACTTCATGGTATTGCTTCTGAATTTCTAGGAGACAATATCTCATGGTAAACTCCCTGTTCTTCTGGCTCTTTAAATTTCCCACCCTCTCTTCTACAATGATCCCCGAGCCTTATGTGCAGCAGTTCCACTGTAGATGTATCAGTTGGGCTGGGCTCTGCAGTTCTGCATTTTGATGTGTCCTGATTTTCTGTAATGATCTTCATCTGTTGCAAAGAGGTTTCCTCAACGAAGAATGAGGATTACACTTAGAGACTATATGGCCTTAGAACTCACTATGTGGATCCAGCTAGCCTCAAACTTATAGAACTATATCCTTGCCTCCTGCCTCCTGCCTCCTGAGTGGTGGCCTTAAATCTGTAATCATTTGTTAGGTGTCTACACCCAGCTTGAGTGGAAGGAGAAATGGAAGTCAGGTCACACATGCTTCTCAGCTTCTTGGGCCCTGTCTTAGGGTTTCCGTTGCTGTGAAGAGACACCATGACCAAGACAACTCTTATAAAAGAAAACATTTCATTGGGGCTGGCTTACAGTTTCAGAGGTTTAGTCCATTATCATCATGGCAGGAAGCATGGCAGCATGCAGGGAGACAAGATGCTGGAGGAGTTGGGAGTTCTACATCTTGAACTGAAGGCAACCAGAAGGAGACTGTCTTCTACAAGCAGCCAGGAGGAGGATCTAGTTCTACACTGGGCCTGAGACCTCAAAGCCCGCCCCCCAGTGACAAAGTTCCTCCAACAAGGCCAGACCTACACCAACAAAGCCACGCCTCTTAATATTGCCATTCCCTGTGGGCCAAGCATTGAAACTCATGAGTCTGTGGGGGCCAAACCTATTCAAACCACCACAGGCCCCAAAGTGAGATTCACATTTCCTTCACTTCGCATTCTGCAAGAACTAATTGCATGGCCTGCCTGGCCCAGAAGCACAAAAAGGTGGCATCAGGGACAGACTCTGCACCATAGAAAGAGGAGTGACCCTCCAGAAAATAAGAAGCTGTACCTGCCACAATTAACAAGCACATTGCTTTGTCAAAATTAAAGATTTCTTTGGGGAAATGGGAGAAGTCAAAATTAATCTTACAGTTGTGGATTAATGGGTCTTAGGTGGGGTAGGATTATTAGTCAGAAAAACTCCCGTTCTTCTAATACATGAAATTCGGGCCATTTAGTGTTGGTGCAATTGAATGTTTAACCAGCAGATGTTCACAGGGAGAATTAAAACCAGCCAGAAGAAAGTGTCTCCTGTATTGACACTGAATGTCAAGGGTGTGGCAGGAACTGAGAAGCCTGGCTAATTGTGTGTTTAAGCTGGCCAGGGGTTGGGAGATCCCGTCTCTTCTTCCAGAGAAATAAGGAGACTTTTCAGGAAAGGTTTGGTTTCAAGAGGTGGAGACTAAAGGCTGCCAGGATGGGAAGGCCTGTTCTCTAAGCTACTGTGGGTTTGGGGGAAATGTGACATCAAGGACCTTCCCTTGTGAGAAGAAGGTATAGGGAGGACAGACGAAAGTGTTTAGACTTGTCAAATATTTATAACCAATTGTCTCTCTTTATTCTTGCCAGTGGGTAGTTCTCCTCAGGTGATAACTTAGTTTAAAATGTGCTCTGTTCCTTCTCATCAGCAGCTTATTTATTTTCCCATTTACTTAATTTTTTTTTAACCTCTCTGGGGAACTCACCATGACTTCTTTCATTTTATAGTTGAGTGTGTGCATATGAGGAATTTGAGTAAAAATTGTAGCCCTTCCCCATAGATTGACATTTTGGAAAGGAAGCCTGTGGGTGGGAGTATGGAAGTCATTCTTGGTGTGTGTGTGTGTGTGTGTGTGTGTGTGAGAGCGCGTGAGCGCGGGGCGTGGCTCTGCATGCATGTGCATGGGGGCACAGGTCCGTTACTAGACAGTCTTCTGTCTGTTTCTCCCTTGCACTGTATTCTGCACTAACTCTTTTGTTGCTTTGAGACAGGATCTCACTATGTGGCTCGAAATGGCTTAGAACTCGCAATCCCGTAGCCACCATGATTGTTCAGAAGTTTTTCTGCAGTCTCTGCTCCCAGGTATCTTTGTCCCAGTTTTAAGACATTGGCTTCAGAAACCTACTGGAGCAGGTCACATGTGTAAGTGTCGCTGGGGTCTGTCTCCTCTCTGGGTGTTCTACTGGCTCCATGGGTGAATGTAAAGGGGAGACGCGACCTGTGACTATCAAGAAGAAAACCCACCTGTTTTGCCTTCAGAAATATTCTTTTGATCTGACTGCTCAGAGAGTAAGCCGGATGTTCTTCCCTTCCCCAAGTCTATCTTACGACTCATGAAAAGAAATTGGAGGTTGAGTGGATCTTGTGTTCAGGGGCAAAAAATAAAGATGGTTTCCTCAACTCTCAAATCAAAACATCAAGATAAGGCCCTTTGTTATCTGCCTAGCTGGAGCCCAGACCTACTAGGAAGGGGTAGGGGAAGTGGTTTCCTTTTGATTGTCTGTTGGCCCATAGGCTCCTGAATTGATATGAAAATATAGGTTCTATATGAAAGTGAAATTTAAGGAATACACTTATCTGTAGTTTCAAAAGTTACAATAGCAGCACCATCAAGAATCCTCCCCGCCCCCCAAACCCTGCACAGATATTTGATCCTGAAATTCATCGTGCTCATTCGTTTTGGGAGATATGATTTATTAGGTCAGGAACAACTGACTGCGTCAGGTTGCAAGGACCAGCCCTTCTGACTGGAGTCCTCATGGGCCAGCTGCTTGCCTCTGCTCGTAGCTGCATGGGGCGTAGCTCGGAACACTGCTCGGTGCATGATCTTGAGCTCCTGCTTTCCTGACAAGTGAGAAACCTTCAGAAAAATTATAGTGGGGTATTGAAACCTGTCAGGCTGTGGTCTTTGATGTGAAAGCCCAACCAAAGTATTTATGTTCTGCTTCCCTTTCCCAAGTATGGGCAAAACAAAGCTAGCGACTCGCAGGGTCCGATTTCCATTACGCAGGGCATACTTAGTACCTACACACCTTGTGCACAGTGTGTCATAGTGGCATCAAAAGACAACAAAAAGAGATACAACTTCATAGAGACACTCATCTCTTATAACTGGTGGGCGGGGCAAATAGATCAGGCTAAAATTCCACAAATGCATACAACGTCACAACCCTGGAAAGAGTAAGCAAGGTTGTAGTCACTGATAATCAGCTCTTCATAGACGTGAACACTTGTTAGAAATTGCACATATTAAGTCCTTTTCTGACGGCATATCTAAATTTAAAATATTCTCTCTTTTTTAAGCACAAAATTGAGAGCATGGCACTCAGACCTCTTAGCAGCGATTTAAAAAAAAAAAGCCAATCACTGGAGGAGAATTCTGGGATGTGGGAAAGATAACTGAGTATTACACAGTCAGAAGGAAGGAAGGCACAGGACGAAGCAGTGAAGGGCCTGGGAGCAGAGGTGACGAAGTTGATAATAAATGAGAGGAATTAGGGACAGGAAGCTATCATGATATCCTCTGTGAATAGACATTTGCCCCGATGAGGAAGAGAGTTTGCGATCAATAGGCTGTTCATTGCAATGTCAGGGATGGGAATGATCAGATCTCTGGTTTGGTAGGTTGTCTTAGGGTTTTACTGCTGTGAATAGACACCATGATCAAGGCAACTCTTATAAAGGACAGCATTTAATTGCAGCTAGCTTACAGGTCCAGAGGTTCAGTCCATTTTTATCAAGGCAGGAACATGGCAGCGTCCAGGCAGACATGATGCTGGAGAAGGACCTGAGATTTCTACATCTCTATCCAAAGGCAGTTAGGCAAAGACTCTTCCAGGCAGCTAGGAGGAGGATCTTAAAGCCCATCCCCGCAATGATACACTTCCTCCATCAAGGACACACCTTCTAATATTGTGCCACTCCCTGGGCCAAGCATATTCAAACCACCACAAAGGCTAACCCTACAAAAGGCAGACTAAGTAAGTTATTCTATAGCCATGTCATGGAAACTGGCCATCGAGAAGACTGTGAGGAGGACGACAGTTGTGAAAAACTTTCCTTCCAGGTTTTCTCTTTGAGTATAAACATTTTAAGATTTTGAGATTAGAAACATCTTTAAGGTTGTTTACATTGCAGAGATGGGGCAGGTTAAAAGAGGGGGGAGTTGATGGGAGAGAGGCAGGGAGGCACACAGATGGGAAAGCTAATGTTAAAATATTGAGTAGTTACATTTGGGATGAAAAAGGTTTTATGTTCTCTTGAGCTTTTCAGTAGTATCCATTTCTTAAGGCATATAAAATGTTATTTCATTGATAAATGGAAAGATTGCTCCACTCACAGTGGATCAGGAAAAGAGAAATTAGAATCTGAAGGTAAGGTAGGATTGTCATTCATTAGAGAGGAATGAGGGACACATGGGTGTGGTACACACTCATAATCTCAGCCCCCGAGGAGGCTGAGGCAAGAGAATTAGGAACTCAAGGGCAGCCTAGGTTATACAGTGAGACCCTGACTCCGCAAACCATAGCAACTAACTAACAAACAACAGCCAACCCTAGGACTAGAGTCTATTCATGTCATTGGCAAAAAGGAGTGCAGGATGACAGAGAGAAGTTTGCTGGGGTTTAGATGAGTTATTTAAAAGATAATAATGGGTTGCTTGAGAGGAGCATTGCCAAAAGCTGGAAGAAACAAGCTCTATATAGGTTTAGTGGGTGTGAGTTGTCAAAGGTCTGCAGCCTGGTGTATTGAAAGTGACTTAGACTGGCCAAGTGTGTCTGACAGACAAGGCACAACCTATATGCTACCAGCATATCTATCAAGAAAAGGCGTGTGGGAGCTTTTCAGGAACACTGAGTGACTACTTCCAGATGGAAGCATTTCTTCAAAACAGAGAATTGGAAGGGTCAGAGGAGGAACAGTCATTATTTGATACAGGGATACAAGGGGAAGGTGTCCGTGGGATTTCTAAGGAGCAGCTCGTGGTGAACTCACTGATAGCACATCATTGAATATAGGTAAGAGGACCATGAGGCAGGAAGGAAAGTCACATTGTAGAGATGGCTGGTGGAAGAGGTATGAGATGAACTGGAGAGAGACTCGGCCATTTTTCTTTCCCCGCATCTTTCTTTTGTTTTGAGACTGGATCTTACAGTAGCCCAGGCTGGTTTGAAATTTTCTGTGAAACCTAAGCTGGATTTGAACTCATGGGTATCCTCTTGCCTCAGCCTCCTGAGTGCTGGGATTATAGACATGAGCCACCATGCTGCATACTTTTTGTAACTTAAGGTTAAATGAGGTCGGAATATTTTGATACACCAGAGCTGGAACTAAGTGGAAGGTGAGTTGTTGGGGCTGACTATGGACCTGGTAGAGTGAACCCAGGCAGAAGGCAGTGTTTCCCCCCCGAAGGAAAGACAGTCGAAGTAGTTAGGCTGACAGTTGAAGATTTCCATGTCTGTGTGAGAGTCTGAGTTTTTGATAATTGGGTAGGTAGGAATTAGAGTCAAGAGCCTGTGTGAAGGATACCTCTATACTTCATTGGAGACTGTAAAAAACGTGGACCAGTTACAAGGGGATGCTGGATGCTGAAGAGGCTCTGACGAGACCAGAACCCCAGGAGGGAGGATACATATTTTTGGTGCTTATATTTCCAAGGAGGTCAGTAAGTGTGTATGTGGGGGGTGGGGTGACGATGGATGTTTGTTTACATGTGTGCTATTTTATGAAGGTCCAGTTCATGTTTGACAAATAATACGCCAGCAGTAGATATTAAACCATTTGATTTTCATCTCTGCAGCCCTTTGTTTTCTTTCCCTACAGATATCATTTCCTTTCCCAGTAAATTTGTTTTTCCAAGTTCAGGAAAGAATGAAATATGAAATCCAGACATTTATACTGTCTCCACAGTTAAAGTCACTATATGCTGTCAGTTGCTCAGAGGGTTTGTGGGGCTTTGATACTTCTTGCTGTTAGCTTCTAAGGGGATGTAGTAATTTAGGGGATGCCGTAATGTAGGGGACGTAGTAATGGGAAAACTTACCTAGTAACATGGTCTGGTATGATAAAAGAGAGGAAAAAAGATTGGAAGATTCTAAAGAAAGCTGGAATAATTGCCTGTCTGAGCCGCTGGAGGAGTTGGCTAGCATGGACTAAGATGGTTGCTTGGCCCTTCAGAGGAGGTCACTGGTGGGAAAGCAGAAGTGTGTTGGGATGTGGCAAGAGGAAGAGGTTTAGGTGGAGGACATGGCCAAAGTTGAGGAGATGTGAAATGTGTTTCAGAACTGAAGTAAAGGATACGGATGCAGAGGAGTCCACATGCAGAAAGGACCACAGTGAGTTACATCTGGAATTTGTGTTCTAGAAGCTTTACTTCCCCTCCCCACTCCCCCCGGAAATAGGGGGAAAAGATTAGACACAGGTGAAGCTTGCTCCCTCCACCTTTCAGAATGGAGAAAGACATTCACTAGTCATCACTCACTCATTGATTCAAAACATCTCAGACTTGTAGGAGTTCTCATTCCTCCACAGACAAAACTGGTCATTCAAATGTGACCAGAAATCACTCCCAATTGCTTTGTAAGAAACGCTTGTAAATGTTATCGGAAGTATCCTCAGATTTTCAGGTATCATTTTACATATTAGCTTTCATTGTGACAACACCCCCTTCCCCTCTATCTTCAGAGCAATAATGAACGGTAGGGGAGGGAGTGTCAGTCTTCGGCTTTCACAGCTGTGTCCTGGTGACAGAAGGAATTCTTTAATTCCATCCATTTCAGGCAGTGTCCTTTTCTTATAAACACATCCTTACAGCTCTCATACTTGAAGGGTGCACATGTATAAAAGTAGGGACCTGTGGTGTTTCTTGCTCAGTAGGCATGCATTTAATTTTGAACTTTTGTGAGGGGACATGGATTCACATAGCCATTATGAATGCTCAGTTTTTCCTAGTCGTGAAGGGGCACCTGGGAGTTTGCACTTCCTACATCATGATGCAACAGACGTCCCTTCTTCCCTCTGCATGGATGTTATTCTTTGTCACCTGTGACTCAGCTGCTCTGGTATCCTCTAAGCTATTGGTGAGGGGAAAGATGTAGACTAGAGGAACAGACTTGGAGTCATACTCTTGAGTTTGGCTCCCAGAAACCAAGGTTGTCATGTCATGCCATGTCTTATTGGTGAGCAAGCCCTCTCATTGATTCCAGGTGATCGATCTTCTGCTGTAGCATAAGATAGTTAGTTACTTTGCCATTTGGTCTTAGGGATTTTTTCCTTTGTAAGATTTTGGCTTGTTTTCATCTACGAGGGCCTGATTTACAGGGTAAGGATATAATGTTCATAATCTTTTTCCTTATCTGACTCAAGGCTCTATGATAGCAGTTCATAGTTTTTCTTAACTTCTCTTGCTATAAGGGACTCTCTTGCTGTCTCAGCAAAACTAGAGTCGAGCATTTGCGTAGTTCCTGTGTGTCTGGTTTTGTGTGGATATGTCCTGTTCTCACAGTTTCTGGAAGGCAGTGGTCACAGCTACTTCCCCATGTTTCTGCTCCTTGTGTCTGAGACTCGATGGTGTCCTCACATCGTGGTGTCTGGCAGGTGTATGCCAATCTCCATGTTCTTGTAGCAGCACGTAGCATGGCCGCTCATTCCTTGTGTCTCTCTTGGAGGCAGGAATACCACCTTCTTAGGCTTTGTTCCACCTCTCTAGTCACTCTTCCCTCAGCTCCTCAACACTGAGGCCATCAACTGACTGGAGTTCACAGAGAATCTGCTGGGGCTTCTGGAAAATCCCAGTTCTCATGCCCATTTGTGTTTAAGGTTTCATTGACCCCTCCCCCACCTCAACCCCATGGATCCTTCGAAAATTATCATGTGAAAAAGTGAATCTAGAACTTTCCCATAAACAGCAAACATCTCTCAGCACCTCCATTCTAAGGAGTTTAAAGTACACCTCTCTCCTTGTCCATTCCCCAAAGGGTGACTCAGTTCAGTGTCCTGTTAGGTTGAATGCCTTTGACACACAAGTTTTGGAGCCCCAAACCTAGAAGTCTCAGTTTCAGTCCCTTTCCCTCCCCTGCTTTCAAGTCCTCATTGGGTCCCAGGCAAAAGTGATCCTCTACGAAATCTCAGCTCCTCCCTCATTGCACCCTTCACCCCATTACCCGCCCCCCAAACTCAGACTCCATCTCTTCCCTTGTTCATGGCCAATCTGCTTCACTCTCCACCCTAACTTCATAGCACTCTTTGCAGGTGAAGTTACTCACCATTCCCGTCTGATTCCTCTTTATTGACTGGGTAGCATCTCATAGAACTCAGCAGCCATCTTCCTTGGCTTGTATTGTCACTGGAGCAAGCTCCTTAGAATGTATGAGTTGTAAGAATGCGGAAATGGAGGGACAGTACAATCTGCTTGTTGCTTTTGTCTTCGGGACTGGTGTTTATGTACATGTTTCCTGCCGGTGGAGATTAAGGATATCCTTTCTGGGAACATCCACTGTCGACACATATTTTTCTGGTGATAGAGCCGGCAGGTGTTAATTTTAAAAGACATAGATCAGAAAAGCAAAAGAGGAATGAAATATGTTCTCGTTTATGGATTTGAAGCTTGGCTCTTACATCGTGACCATTTCCTTCTGCCATTCAGTCTCTTTCAGAATGGTTCAAAATAATATTAGCATACTGAAGATACTTAGGAGTGCTGGCTTAACTCTGATGGGAAAGAGCTCTTCTAAGAGAGACTTTTTATGGGATTGGAGTCTGCAAAGCTTGATGAACCTGAGGTTTTATTTGAAAATCCGTTACATTTGATTTAGTGTCAAAAACAGTTTTCTGCTTCGATAACTGCATCTGCTTCCTGAAACTCCATGTTATTTCCTGGACTTCCCATCATCTTTCTTGAGCCCAGTTTGAGGATTTCTTGCTCAATTTTTGTCACAGAGCCACACTGTATATTAGTTCCGTGGGACCACATAAAACACTACCTTTAGGATCCCAGACTAAGAACCCAATCCCATGTCTTTGATGAAACAAAAGTTTGTATTTAAAAAATAAAAAGTCTGTAGACTAGAGGCTCAGCAGTTAAGGGCCTCGCTGTCCTTCCAGAGGACCAAAGTTTGATTCCCAGCATCCACTTGAGGCAGCTCACTGCCTCCTGTCATTTTATCTCCACTGGATCCAATAGCTTCCCTTGCCTTTGCAGGCACACATGCACATGTATGTACACACACACACACACACACACACACACACTCACACACACACACACACACACACACACACACACTCACACACACACACACACACACTCACACACACACACTCACACACACACACACACACTCACACACACACACACACACTCACACACACACACACACTCACACACACTCACACACACACACACTCACACACACACACACTCACACACACACACTCACACACACACTCACACAACACACTCACACACACACTCACACACACTCACACACACACTCACACACACACACACTCACACACACACACACTCACACACACACACTCACACAACACACTCACACACACACACACTCACACACACACTCACACACACTCACACTCACACACACACACTCACACACACACACACACTCACACACACTCACACACACACACACTCACACACACACACACACTCACACACACACTCACACACACACACACTCACACACACACACACTCACACACACACACTCACACAACACACTCACACACACACACTCACACACACACTCACACACACTCACACTCACACACACACACTCACACACACACACACACTCACACACACACACACACACACACTCACACACACACACACTCACACACACTCACACACACACACACACACACACACACTCACACACACACACACTCACACACACACACACTCACACACACACACTCACACAACACACTCACACACACACACACTCACACACACACTCACACACACTCACACTCACACACACACACTCACACACACACACACACACACACACACACACACTCACACACACACTCACACACACACTCACACACACACACACTCACACACACACACACACTCACACACACACTCACACACACACACACTCACACACACACACACTCACACACACACACTCACACAACACACTCACACACACACACACTCACACACACACTCACACACACTCACACTCACACACACACACTCACACACACACACACACTCACACACACTCACACACACACACACACTCACACACACACACACACTCACACACACACTCACACACACATTCACACACACACACACTCACACACTCACACACACACACTCACACACACACACACTCACACACACACTCACACACACACTCACACACACTCACACACACACTCACACACACACACTCACACACACACACACTCACACACACACACACTCACACACACACACTCACACACACACACTCACACACACTCACACACACACACTCACACACACACACACTCACACACACACACTCACACAGAAATAACTCTTTAGACAAACCCTAGCTATGTCTGATTTTTAACACCTGTTAGCATCTTGCCCCAGAGTGATTCATGGAACCGTGAAGGTTTCAATATCAATCCTTTCCAAAAAGCACCTGTACAGAGGTGACTGTTGAGCTGGAGGAGGGCCATCAACTCTTGGTGCTTTCCTCACAGGCTGCTGAAGAACTTTGACTTCTTATGTCTGCCCTCTTACCTCAAGAGGGGTCATCACCCACGGAGAACCCGGATTCCTTCTGTCAAGGACCTCCCTGTTGCACACCTGTTTGATGTAGCTTTCCAGTTGTGTGCTTTGATACCCAGCCTCAACCTCGACACGGTCCTTAAATCACACAAGTGGAGTGCTGTGGACCGTCAGCATCGCCCCAGGACATGGTCTCAGCAAGGGCGTATTTTTGGAGTGAAGTGTGTGGTAGACCAGAAGGAAACAAACAGCTTATGGCCAGGGCCAGGTGGACACCCCTCATGGAATCTGTTAGCAATCTCAGGGGCCTCGTTAGATGGGGTTTACTTTCAATATTAATTTTGAAAGGAAGGCAGCTGCTGTTCTTAAAATATCATGCCTCTAGCTTATTTTTATTATGGCCAAAGAATTTTATAGTGTGGTTTTATAGATGACTCTATTAACCGGCACCATGGAATGTGCAATAATTTTTCTTACGTGAGATATCTATCTATCTATCTATCTATCTATCTATCTGTCTGTCTGTCTGTCTGTCTGTCTGTCTGTCTATCTATCTATCTATCTATCTATCTATCTATCTATCTATCTATCTATCTATCTATCTATCTAATCTCCACTAGTCACAACAACAACAAAAAAACCTGTTTGTTTGGAATAAGTGGCATGTGTGCACTTTAGAGAGGAATCGCTGTAAACAAGAACCAACGTTTTATTTCAGAGTCCGGGAGCTTGCTTTTGACTTCTAAGCAGGACTTTGCTCCCAGGTATGTTTCAGTGTAGCCATCACATAATAGAGATACTATTTTGAGATGGTCTTCGTAGTCTTGAGCTCAGATGCATCATCCCCCATAGCTTTCTGTAGTTGACTGCTGCTTTCTCGTTTGTTCTTTTTCTTTTGGTCACTTTGGCAGCCATGGCTCACTTCTTCAGGTTGCCCCCATCCACCCAAGTCACTGTGGAACAGGGCTGAGTTTTTGCTGAAGTGAGTAAATCAGGTAGGTGACATAGAAAGAACTGTCCCCAAACTGCTGGGTAGTCACATCTTTTGGATTCCTGTAAGGAACTGTGAAGGTAATCTTGAATGTATTAGTCTGTGGTGCCTGTGACCCTAAGAAGAAAATGCCTTTTATGTCAGGCTTAATTTCATGGTTGTTTATACAAAATGTTGAAATAAATTTGAGCTGTGTACCAGATTAACATTGGTCAGCTTCACTGAACTTCGTTATTTGTCTTCAAGATGAAAGCCAGTGGCCCTGCTTTGAAGAGATTTTATTTTTTCTAGCTATGTTTAAGGAATGATTAGCTTCATACTCAAAAGTACTTTTCAAAAAGCCCACCTTTAAAAAAATAAATATAAGATTTGAGACTGGTTGGTTGAGGGGAATGTGATTGCCCTCATCTGCCCTAAGACCACATCAGAAATGGATTTATTGTCTCACGTGAGCCCTCTCCACTAAAAGTTTTAGACAAACACACATCACTGGTCAAACAGAGAGAAGTGATAAGAAGGGCTGTACCATCAGCCATCTGGTCCAAAGTTGTCCTTCCAGGATTTGAGTCACCATAAAGCCATAGGACAGTGTATGGGTCTGAGAGGTCTTCTTGCTGTGCATGCAAAGGGGCTTTTCAGGTATGTGGTGAAACCTTGGTCTGCTCTCTCTCTCTCTCTCTCTCTCTCTCTCTCTCTAGCCAGAGAAGTATCTGCACTTTTTCAGCATCTGAAAATTTCTGAGTCAGTGTGTAAGCCTTGCTCTCAGAAGTTATGGCTGTGAATTACAGACATTCCTGGACCTGGTGTAATCCTGCTGGAGTCAATGGTTATGTATAATTCCATATTATACATGTTATGGGCTTGTCATTGATATTTTCTCAGTTAGGGAAGTCTCAGGTATTTGGTTTATCAGATGTGATTAAGGCTGGAGAATAAACGCATTGAGTCACCTAAAGTAGTTCATGAAGGATTTATGGCCTTATTGATCTTCTTGGGAAATGTTAGCCTTAGAAGAACATGCTAACTATTTCTATTTCTTTCTCTCTCTTTTTAAATTTCTTGACTTATTCTCATCAGAAAGAAAATAAGAGCAGGTGGATATTTATACACATAAAGCTCATAGCTGATAACCCACTTATTGCTACATATTTGAAACATGTTGACCGTGATGGGGGTCAATAATCCTATGAATAGAGATATTCAGAGTCAGTCTGATACCCACTCTGAAAAGAACACTGGTGTTCAGATGGCGTAGATGCAATAGTTCTGTAGTATTTATCTTTTTAATACTTTACTTTTAATCTTTTGTTTATGCTTACTGGGTGGGTGGGTCTGTGTCTGGGTTTCTCAGTCATTCGTGATCTGGACATGGTGGTTCTGAGGTTCTGTAGTGTACCTGTTCCTCACCAAGGTAAAAACACCAGACACGATCATTCTTCTGCAGAACATAATTAGCTCTGGTGGAGAGACACTAATGTATACTTGTATGCATAACTTTGTCTATACATCTACATGTTAACTGTTCAAGAGACTGAACATATGATGGTTACAGAACATCAAATCGTAAACTTTAGAGATCAAAGACAGGAAACTGTATAGGAAGCCATTGATGATTTTCTGGCACTCATACTAAATCATAATTAGAAAGATGGATTGAGATTACAGAACAGATGTTTTTCTCATTGGTTAGTAGAGTTGAGTTACTGAACTGAAGACATTTTGTAACAAGTCCAAAGCTGTTCATTTAAAAACACAGGGGTTCCTTTGACTTAGTTTGTTATTTCTTTTTATAATTTGAAACTTCATACCCTATAGGAAGTAATGCCCTAGATACTTGCTAAGGGTCCTTTGTGTAAATATGCCTTTAGAGACCTCCATTTCTCTTTAGAAACCCTCTGGGGTCCTTAATCATTTGACTTCAGGAAAAACTACAAACTCTAACAGTACAAGGGAAGTAACTTGGGTTTTTATCTTCTACGACTTGTCATTCTACCTTGTTTTAAGGCTTTGTTAAGTCATAATAGTGGTGGTTCATCTGGCTTTGGTGCGGACTGACTCATCATTTGATGAAAAAGAAAAATCGTAAGTGGTTTAATAGCACATCCCCAACCACTCCAAGGCTGAAGCATTATCAGTTGAGGACTTCCTGTGAGCCAGGCTCCAGTGGGCTTGGCCTCTGCCCAAAAGAATTCCAACAGATAGACTGGCACTTCAGTAGATTGCTTTAATACACTGTAGAGTGAAGTACAGGTTGCCTTGGAGCTTGAAGGAGGAGTCTGTCCAGCCAGGAGTGGGAGGGTATCATGCTAGGACTTGTTTTCTGAGCATCATTTATTGAAAACTAATTTATACTAAAGTGCCCATGGTAGATGGCAGCTAAGTTGTCATTCCTTGCAGTGATGTTCTGTTTATCATAGACCATAGCCCTTTCTCAACTCAAGGGTTCTGCTGTTATTAGAAGTTTGGGTGCAAACTTCACATCTCTTGGACAAACCGATGGGGAAATCTTCCTAGTTCTTGAAGCAACATGAGACCAAGTAGTTCTCTTTCCCTCAGGACTAATGGTGTGTTTGCTATAATTTCAGTGGTCCTAACAAAACCCAAATCTTATCATACATCTTTCTTCTGGTTTTCTTTTTCCTGTCATCATGTGATGGCTTTTCATTTGCCAAATGCCGTAGGAGATGTACAGCACAGACATTATGAATTCTATTCTTGTCATTTGAGATAGGATTTTGCTGCATAGCCCAGGCTGGGTTTGAACTAGCAATCCCTCCAGCCTTAGCCTCCTGAGTGTTGAGCCTACAGGTGAGCTACATCTGGCACAATATTCTTATCATCTGGAAATAGCAATCCATGTTTCCTTTTCTGTTGTGGGCAGATCTTTCTATGTTCAGGTATTTCCACCCACAGACATGCACATGTCTCCTGATAACCATGTTCATGTTGTGGCTAAGCCTTCCATACTAGTGCATGTATGCAGGTTGCTGTAGCAGGGTTTCTTCTATCAGGAATGCTGTGTTCACATCTCTTGACCTGCCCCACCTACTATGGCACTGGGCCTTTGCTCAGTAGCTTTCTCTCCCAAGATGCTCTTCTATCCCAGGAAAGTTCCTACAAGCCACTCAAGACTTCACTCAAGTGGTTCCTCTCAAAAGCCCCTGACTTTCTAGTGAGAGTTCTTTCATACATATCCAGTGCTGTTCCCACCATAGAGAGCTGTATCTGATTTTCCCATTAATGGTGTCTTGGGTAGAAATCAGAACATATTTTTAGCACAGTGCCTGTTGCTTCTTCTTATATAATGGGCTACTAATATTACATAAAATACCTCAATGAGACCTCATTTTTACCCAGGTTATTGAGTTTCTTGGTCCTCAGGTTCCCTCCCCCTTGATGACTCTTTCTGCATGGGACCCTTGGTTGGTGGCTTGGCATTGGCCTGCTTCCCCTTACACAGTCCATTTCCACAGACTTCTGTCATTTCTTCTCTAGAAATGAGGAGATCATAAAAGAAACAGGACAGGACTCATCTTGAAATGGCACAGTTGGGATTTGAACTGGGATCTTTCTAGGTCACCAGTTTGTTCATGTACTCTGCACGTGCATGGAGCACCTGTTGTAGGCCAGACATCTTCCTATGATGAAAAGAAAATCGCAGAGCCAGAGGAACCCTTTGTCGTCACAAACTCTCCATTGAGTGAGAGGGTGGGACAGTAACAAACATTAGTGCAAGAAAGTCAGTTTCTGATGAGTGAGTTTGACCCCGACAAAACAGAAGGCAGAACCATGGGAAGGGTAGCAAAGGCAGGTGTGCAGGGTGGAGGTGGCTTCAGTATTTGATCTGAGGAGGCCTCTCTGAGGGGTGAACAGAGGGCAGAAACTTACCTAAAGTAAAAGGGAGATGGGGCCAGGAGCAGCAGGTGCAGTGGTTCAGGGAAGGGACTGGGACACAGACATACACAAACACACACACACACACACACACAGAGAGAGAGAGAGAGAGAGAGAGAGAGAGAGAGAGAGAGAGAGAGAGAGAGAGAAGGAGAAGGTGCCCACTACACATTCAAGGGACAGCTTGAATGTGTAGTGACTTGTTACTCTGGAAAGAAACTTGCACTTTGATCTGGATACCACAGGGAAGCCATGTTTATTTTTCTTTGTGTGTGTGTGTGTGTGTGTGTGTGTGTGATGTATGCACCTGGGTGCATGTGTGTGTACTAGGTAGGGCATGTGTGGAGACTTGGAGTTGATATTGGATTTCTTCCCCAAGTTACAGTGGCACAGTGTTTCTTGGTGAGGCTGGAATTCCCCCTTCTCGCTAGCCTGGCCAGTGAGCTTGCTCTGGGGAATCAGGCGGCTTTCCTGCCTGCCTCGCCCTTCCATGCTTCCTGGGTATCAGCACTGAGATCCCTTATGCCTGAGCCCAAGTGGCAAGTACTTTCCTGATAAACCATCTCCCCCAGCTTGCCATTGGAGTTTTTAAGTAGTAAACTCTCCTGAGCTATCACAGGGGCCACAGGAATCAGTCTCCATCTGTGTTTGGCTTTTCCACTGGCTAAGGGGAAAAGAAAGTGATTAAGAAAGATGGCATCTTATGCGATAGCCCTTTTAATTCTCAAAGCCCTGCAGGGCTGACTGGGCTCTTATCTCAGTGGTAGAGGACTGAAGTACATGGGAGGCACAGGTAGCCAGCTGCCTGGAGATCAACTAGGACCTTGAACTTCATCCCTTTGCTAGTTCAGTAGGCCCAAACGGGATGCAGACAGTCTCATGGGATTGAAGTGTTTCCGCTTTCCCTCTCCCTCGTGCGTGTCTGTGTGCACTGTTGACACGTGCACACCCTCAGGCCATCCTTGGAGATATCCATTTGTGCTTTTGTTCTGCTTTTGTAGCGCTAGGAATGGAACCTAGGCCTTTGCATGCGGTAGGAAGATGCTTCCCGTCGAGCCATGTCCCTAGTGTGCGTGTTATCTTTTGGTATTACTTTTTCGTGCCTCAGATCATTGATGTATATTTCCAAGTGTGCATTTGCAGAGAGGTGTCATCCTCTCCCATCAGAATCTTTCTTAGGCCTCCCATTTGAATACATTTAAGAATACTAAGGCTGGTCTTCATGGCCCCTGCCCACCTTCTCTCTCCCTGCTCACTTCCTTATTTTGATCTTTAAACAAGTCTTGCACATGGTTAGGTCCAGAGCTTTGCCAACCGAACTCACCCCTGCATTACACTACCTGTCTCCCTGCCGACTTCCTGGGTTCAAGACTTCTTTTCTGAAGTGGCTATTTCTTTCTGACTTTTTCTTCCCTCCCATTGGTGACTATTTGTTGCCAAATTGGTCCTTACGTTGATGCCTTTATTTTTCTTGCCCATCATCTTAGCCACACTGTTTTTATCTTTATAAGAGCAACAGTCCCTCCTCTTTCTCATCCTCGACAGAGAGGTTAGACATTCCCTCAAGTAAGTTCTACTAACTGGCATCCGGTCCTACTAACTCAGCACTGGGGGAGGAAGGGAAGGCACAGTGATGGGCTACGGAAGGGCTGCTCACACACAGTATTGTGTTACTGTTGACATGTGCTTACAGGCACTAGTCTCCCATTTTCTGTTCTGGAAATGCTGGTGAGCGTGTGTTGGATAGGACAATGGTTTCTTCACATTGGCTCAAAACTCCCATGATGCTGAAACCATCGTTTTGCTTGTGTGTGTGTGTGTGTGTGTGTGTGTGTGTGTGTGTGTATGTGTGTGTGTGTCTAAGTTTTATATTAAACAAGTGTCTTTTTTCCTGTCACTAGTATCTTGTCCAGATGGTTGTATGATTCACAAACTCAAATGCATCCAGATCATGAGAATCCAAAGGCCTCTGTGTTTGAGCAGCGTCCATATGTTTAAGTTTTGTTGTTACTCGTGTGGCCACACCACTTGCTAAAACTCTGATAGCAAAGCATGCATTCCCTTCTTGATAGAGTTGTGGATGCTTCTGGCCATCCTGATGGTAAGGGTGAGAGAGTTAGGTGGGTAGCCTCTTCACAGACTGCCCTTTTCCTGCAGGTGTGAAAGAAGAGCGATAACAAACCTCTGCCATACCTGTATTGTTGTCAACAACAACAGAACAATATGGGATCCCAGCATTTCCTTTAGCTCATTCTAGAGGCTTAGAAAACTCATTTAAATCCAGCATGGTTAGGCATGCCTCTGCGCCCACTTCAGGAATCTTTTAAGGCAAGAGAATTTGGGGCCAGCCTTTACTACATATCAGCATCCCATCTCAAAACAAAAAGCAAAGTGTGGGGAGGGAGAAAAAGAGGGGGTTCGTTTTTTTTAAGAGGTTTTTCAAGATGTTAGTCTAAAATGAACTAGACAACATTGACATGCTGTACAGTCCCTGAGAAAAACCTAAAACATTAAACTAGAGCCCCACGGCCTTACGGTCTGATATAGTCAGTCATGGTAGGGTCAGGTAATTTGCATGCTTGAACAAGCATTGTATTAGTCTCTGCTCCTTGGTCATACACTTTGAATAGCACTGGTTCAGACTAAAGAACATTTCTTTAAAGTATTTCAAATTGGAAAAAAAAAATCAGCCATTAAATTGAATACCTGAAGCCTTTCCCCTTTGATACCACAAGGTCGGTTGTCTTCTGTCAGCATTCTGCCTGCCAGTACATCTAGTCACAGTAGTCTGTATTGGGCCACCAATAGTTCCATCCCCAACAGCCCACCGTACGCTTCTAGACCTCTGCATCTTTTGTTTATAGTGGACGTGGTACCTGTCCACACACACGGGCACAGTGGGACACCTTGTAATGGTCAAGTCAGGGATGATCCTGAACACACCTCTGTGCCAACATGCGTACATCAGTGCTTCGAGTTGGGAATGCTCTAAGTCCTTTCTGCTAGCTGCTTGGATATACACCAGATTGTTGCTAAGCAGGGCAAAGGTCCTGGGCTGCAGATCAGTCTGGAACGGTGTTTGTTCAGATAGGGTGTTTCCTTCTTGGGATGTATGTTTTCCTCTTTCTGCTTTTTTATGCTGTAGATGTTGTGTGGAGATGACAGTGGTGGCGGGGTCCCTTTTTCTGTCCTTTGGATCTCAGGAGCTGATGCTGTCAGCCGAGGCGCTTGGAGAATGATTTGGCTTCTCACTTCTGGTTCATTGGTTCATTCAGAGCTGAGCTTTTGAGCATCCACCATTTCCCAGTCTCTTTGTCAGCAGGGCTTCTGTGTAGCAAGTAGACACAATGTTCCCCTCACTGAATTTATATTCTAGTAACAGGATGAAGATAATGAAGATAATGTGATGTTGAAAGTGTGAATGGAAAAAGTAGAGTAGACAGAGAAGTATAGAGAGTGTTGGAGATGAAGGCTGTATAGAAATGTGGTTGTCATTGGACATGTGGCATCCAGGGAAGACACAGAAAGAGAGGATGTATAAGCTATGGTGTCATTTGGAGGGACAATGATTCAGATGGAAGAACCAGCCTGTGCAAAGGCCCTGAGGCAAGCATAGGTCTTGGGTGTTGTTGGGACAGCAAGTATACCATCAGGATGTAGTAGTACGAGCAATGAGAATGTTGCCATGATGTCAGGAAGGACTCAGGGGCCATTGCAAGTGTATGTCCCTTTTCTGAGCCAGTGAGAAGCCACTGGAAAGCTGGTGACAAAGGCCTCTGTGGCAGTGCTATGTATAGTCTGTTGAAAGTTTGGCAGAGTGCTGGTGACCTGCTAGAAGACTCCTGCAGCTGAAAGGTAATGGGCTTAGGCAGGACTGTGTCCTGTGGAGGTGGGTGTCGGACATGGACACAGGTGATCTGCATGAGTTTAACTAGGAGGATGGACCAACTTAATAATTTAAAGTGAGAAAGGAGAAAAAGCATAGATTCAAGAATGACTTGGCCTAAGACAGGTCCCCATTGAAGGTGATGGGAAAGACTGCATGGGGCAGGCTTGGGGGAGCAAACGGGGTTTGGCATTGGATGTATGTTGTCATGCCTGCTAACATCCAAGTTTGAGTGTTGAGTGTGAGTTTTCACGCTTTTGGGTGTTCAGGAGAAGACATCTGGGCAATTTTAGCTTGTCAAGAGGGACATGTATGTGTGTTGTATATGTGTGTCTCTGTGTGTGTATAATAATGCATATGTGTGTGATTCTCTGCATATATGTACATATACTTGTATATGCTTAATTAGCAGCATCATATGTGTGTATATGTATACACACAACATACATATATGCACACACGTGTATTTAGATGCTCTTTGCTGATGAACCGTATGTTGAGATTCCATCTCACACCAGTCAGGATGGCTAAGATCAAAAACACAGGAGACAGCAGTTGTTGGCGAGGATGTGGAGAAAGAGGAACACTCCTCCACTGCTGGTGGAATTGCAGGCTGGTACAACCACTCTGGAAAGCAGTCTGGCGGCTCCTCAGAAAACTGGGCATGACACTTCCGGAGGATCCGGCTATACCACTCCTGGGCATATACCCAGAGACTTTACCTGCATGCAATAAGGACACATGCTCCACTATATTCATAGCAGCCTTATTTATAATAGCCAGAAGCTGGAAAGAACCCAGATGTCCCTCAACGGAGGAATGGATTCAGAAGATGTGGTATATTTACACAATGGAATACTACTCTGCAATTAAAAGCAATGAATTCACGAAATTCCTAGGCAAATGGTCAGAACTTGAAAATATCATCCTTAGTGAGGTAACCCAATCACAAAAGATCACACATGGTATGAAGTCACTGATAAGGGGATATTGACCCAGAATCTCAGAATACCCTAGACACAATCAGCATATCAATAGATTTCTAAAAAGATGGAAGGAGAGACCCCTGGTCCTGGAAAGACTGGATGTAGGGCAACGCCAGGACAGAGTAATGAGAGGGGGTTGAACAGAGAAAAGAGGGAGGGAAGGGGGCTTATGGGACTTTCGGGGAGGGAGGAAACGGGAAAGGGGAAGTGATTTGGAATGTAAATTAAAAAAATAAAATAAAATTAAATTAAAAAAAAAAAAAAAGAAAATACCAGAAGGTTAAAGAATATCACAATTTGAATATCCTAAATTGAAAACGTCCTAAATTGAAAATGCAATTAAGACACCAAGCCTACCAAACATCCCAGATTAACCAGCATATTACAAATGCTTTTATGCTTTGAATAGGAAATATTATTGTGATATGTAGCATATATAATTATATATTTAATAAATATAATTTAAATATCTATAAATCTATATAATTATAATAGGCTCATATTTTACATGCTTGGTTCCCATTATGGGCTGTTTACTGTGAAAGGCCTGGGTACTTTAGGAGGCGGGGTCTAGCAGGAGGAAGCAGGACCCTGGGGGGCAGGTCCCTGTCCATGGCTGCTTCCTGAGTCCCCTGTGTCTGTGTTTCTGGACCATGATAAGCTGATCTGATCAGCTCCTCCATATCTTCCCTTCATAGTCTGAAACCAGGAGCCAAAATAAATCTCTCCTCCCTCAAGTTATTCTGTCAGGTACTTTAGTCACGGGGACAAGGATGCTTATGGATCTACCTTATTGACAGTTGGGGATAATCGGCCACACAAAACCCACGTGATAATGGGGTATTGATGTGTATACCTAGATGGGCACTGTGTAGACCCAGTGAGGAGAACATCTAGATAGTATCCAACAGTGTGCTGGATGTGAAGTATGCCAGAGTTTCCTTTACCTCCCATCATGCTCGCATGGCTGACAGGGAACTAGACTGCTGCTGACAAGGGAAGAGTAGCCTGCTGCTACTGTCCTGTCCAATGCTGCAGGAGTATATCCTATTGCCTAGCACTGGCCTGGGATCAGAATTTAAAACCCTAGGGGTATGGAGTGTCTATGCAGTGCACACCACTTTTACACCATGGTCAAGTCAAACCACCATGGGTTCAATCCCTGTAGCTTTTCTTCCAGGTTCCTGTTGGGCCCCTAAGCTTTGATGGCAGCGTAGAGGATCATAGTGCTCCTGCTGACCTTTGTTTCTTGGTAGGGTGCTCCCACTGTTTGTCATGTCAGTCTTGTTTCCCTGTGGACTTCTGATGCTCAGTGAAATTGTTGCTTGATACCCGCCAGTCATTTCCCATGGTCTACTTAACAGCCATCAAGTGCCAGTGGACTTTATCTGCTGCCTTCTTTATCACACAACCAGGCTTGGCACATGAGGTTTATAATGGCATAGTTTGCTTATGTAAGTGACTTGACAGATATCTGGGTGAGACATCAAATCGGATGGTGTCTGCTAACAAATTTAATGGGGAAAGAGAAGAGTTTGTACCCTTTGTACGTTCGGACCATTTAGCTGTTTGAGATCCTATTGTTAAGGCTGCTTTATTAGAAGTCTATACAGTTCTTCACATGGGTGTTAAAATAGTTTGAGTGGAGATGATGCTGTGGACTGGCCAAGACCAAGCAACTGCCTTGTGCTTACAGATGGGGTTTTGTCTTTGCTGTTCTACTTTGTCCCAAGCCTGTTGTTAGCTGAGCCAGACTTTCCAATCTGCATTAATTTACTGTGACACTTCACACGGTCACATGGACCGTGGTCATGATGCTCTTTGATGCATTTCTATGAAATCCCGCACTGCTCTTTTTTAACTGATGTCCTTCTTAAATCGTGTTTGTTGAAGCCATAATTGCTCATCATGCAGCCAGAGCAGATTCGCCTCTGATACAGTAGAGTTGTTCTTTTATGGCCCGCTAAGGCTTCACGTGCAGAGTGATTTGGTTTTCCTTTACAATGGTATCTTTGGGAATGGCATCTGTTGGAGTTTGTCACTGTGGATAAATTCCTGTTATCACTGTACGCCTCAGGAAGGTTAGAAGTCCCACGTGTGTGCTCCTTAAAACTTTGTGAATGAGATGTTTTCTTGGATGATGTGTTCATGTATCTGTCACAGTAATTAAGTGCCTTCTCTCATTCATTTTATTTGGTCAGAATATCTTGCTTTGAGTCTTGAGAATGAGAATGCATAAAGACATGACTGAGTAGGGTCTTGCTTTGGAGAAATGTCACTGTAGGTTATCAGAGCTCAAGACATTGGAGCTAAGCAGTGACATAGAGTGGAAAAAATTTTACATATAAGCTGATTAAAAAAAATGTGTAGGTTTTGCTACAGTGCAAAATTAGGATTAGCTTTTATATGAATGCTCCAGAAAAAAGAAAGAAGAGAAGGAAGAGGGGGAGGAAGAGACAATATTTTTCCAATAAAGTTTCCCAAAGAGCTTAGTTATTGTGAGGTAAACAGAAGGAAGGACCACAGGCTTTTTCTTTTTCTTTTTCTTTTTCCCTTTTTTTTTCTTTTCTGTGGTGCAGGCTGGCAGGTAGGGAAGGGATTTATGGCTTTCATTTAAAAAAAGAGTTCACAGAAACCTGATTTTTGTCACCATTGTGTCTCCAGACCTATCACAGCATCTTAAACAGGTGGGATATAGTTATTTGTAGATTAACTAGATTTGTCGAACAGATTGGGAAATCGCAGAGCCTGTAGATTCATAGAAGGTGATGAAGGTCATCAAAAAACAAAAACAAAAACAAAAAGCAAAACAAAACCAAAAACCTTTCCCAGTTACACCGGATCGAGGAACATTATAACAGACCTAGGGCCATTAGAAAGCCTCCAGCTTGGAATAGCAGAGCTAACAATAAAGTTTAAAATTTGAACTGATTGCCAAGTGAAAGAGTAGAGTGTATGTGGGTCCTTGCATGTGGGGGATGCAGAGTGAGGCTGGGGGATGCCAGCTATGCGTGCTCAAATCCTCTAGGGCAGGCAGCATGACCCCCGGAACCCCCAGCCTGCTGACCAGAACAAATGAATATGATAATAATTCTTTCTTGTTGGCTGTTGGGAAAAAAAATAGATTGCGTTTAGTCCACTTTGGGAGATGAGATGAAGAAGTATTTAGAGAAGACTTCCATGAGCATCACTCATTATTAATCACCATTCAGATATTTGACAGATGACCTTGGGTAGCAGGGGTGATTCTGGGTCACCTAAGTTTGAGTGGGATCAGCTTGTCATCCTTTCAACAAATGCCAGGCATGGTTAGTCCAGTGAATGGCCGTGGGGAGCCCAGTTAAGGTCCTTCCCTCCTGGACCTGGAGGGTTATGTAATATAATGCTTTTACTGATGCCACTGCCTCCTATAACATAAACTAAATTCAATTGTTCACAACTCAAAGTTAATTGTTCTTTGGTCCTTCTATTAGCAGTCTACCCCCAGAGGAGTACTTTCCCTCTCAGCATCCTGCCTATTCTTAAGCACCCAACAAGTGAAGCAGGGCTCATAGGCTACATTTTAACATGGAATCAACATGGCGGCACACTCCTGGAGGCTGAGCACTCAAGAGGATGAGTTAGGGGGGTTAGGAGTGTGTTCTGAGCAACACCGTGTCTCAAACAAAAAAGCAAAGAAAACCCAAATGTAAAAGAAAGAAAATGAAGCTAACATTGTAGGAGAGAAAGGAGCCAAATACAAAATGCCACTCCTTTCCTTTTGGCTACTAGATTGGCTGGGTTTAGCAGGTAAGGGTTTCACAGCACCCAATGAAATGCCGGTTTCAGAGAAAGAATTGGATTTGTTGGTGGTGTAACTACGCCATGTGCAGAAGAAAAACCACCTCAATACCCTAAGGCATCCTCCACCTCAGGTAGACTGGGAAACTCTTGCTTCTTCTACTTGAAATGATTTATAACGGCTCCCTCCCGATCACCAAGTGCTCCCAAATTAAAAGCCATTAATTAAGGCCTTGTGCAGATACAAGAGAGATGCACAGAGTGTTCTGTCCGCTCCAGCTCCCCCTCCAGGTGAGAGCTTTTCAAATTACGTGGACCGCTGGAACCACCTGCTTGACTAAACCAGCTCGGCCGCTCAGAGCTCATCAGCACTGTGGCGGTGCCAGCGTTCTTACTGATTTTTCTCATTTCTCCAGGGCAAATACTAATTAATGGATACAATTCACAGCTGATTAGCTGTAGTTTCTTCAGTAATTACATTCGCATACTAACTGTTCTGAAGAGGATTTCTAACCCAGTTCTTTCTTCACTCTGAGCTTATTTTTTTTTTTTTTTGAATTGTTTAGGCCTTTGGTTTAATGGCCATTTTATTTTCCTTTGTTGTTCTAGGTGCTATTAGATAATAAGTGAGTTTAATCTTAAAAAAAAAAACTCTCTGATAATGAGCTCTTTGCCTTAAATGGATTTCTAATTCCCCAACAAAGCCGACATTTAAATAATGTTAAAGTTGTGATACTGACTGTCAGGCAGCTGTGGGTGGGGGAGCGGATTGGAGCATGGAATATATAGATTCAAATATGGGTCATATTTGATTATAGGCCTGAACATTACAAGGGGAAAAAAAAGCAATACAGAAGCCTATAGGGTTCTGTTCTGACATACTTTTAACACTGTAGAGGAATGGAGAAATGTGTCTGAATGTATGTGTGTGTCTGCACTTGTGGCCCCATGCGTATGACTTTGAAACTACAAACTACATGCCTTCAGACAAGACAGATAAAGGTCTTTAAGGGCCAATGAGTATACCTTCCAGGAATTCTTAGGGAGATATTCACCCAAATGAATAGAAGTGCTGGGAGAGAGCATGCCTAATAACTCTCTCTCTCTCTCTATCTCTCTCTCTCTCTCTCTCTCTGTGTGTGTGTATGTGTGTGTGTGTGTGTGTGTGTGTGTGTGAAGTGTCATGTGGTGGTTGATGTTGCCTCTGTAGACTTTAACGGCACTCTGGAGCCATTAGAGTTTTTTCCTATAAATCCTGCTTAGCTCTTGGATCCCTGACATGATAAAATGGAGCTTCCTACAGGTTGAGAGTTGGACCAAGACACTCCCCCACCCCCAGAAATCAGTGATATTGAGAGGACGGTTATATTGGGTTTGCATATCTGTATATCTCCTTTCTCCTTATTGGCTGTATCAGTCTACATAAGTATCTGAGTATCTGTGTACTTATTTCTAATACTGTCCATCCGTTCACCCACCCAACCACCTATTCTTCCAATCAGTCATTGATCTGCCGATTTATCTCTTGGGAAAATTACACGGTTTACTTTAATGTAATTGCTAGCTTTAATATACATTAGAAAATATCTATATACATTTCACCCCTTGGAGACCACACCTGTGCTTCTTTTGATGCGCTAAAGGAAATGAATAGAATGCTTTACACAAGGACATTCTCTTACCATTTAACCATCATGAAAATAACACAACTCAGATAATTATGCCCACAGAGCCTTCCTGTATTGCCAGCCTGATAGCAGAATGCTGAAAGCAATGGAATGTGCCGACCCAGACCATGTGAACCTGAAAATACATTTCTGCCCAAATCCAAGTTTTACATTTTGATAACAGGTCCCTGGAAGTAAAGAGCTTACATCTGAAATGCTGATACAGTCTTATTTGTGATGATATGAATGGGCCATTGTGTTAGGGAATGAAATAAAAATTGCTGTGTTCATGGGATCTTGCTTGTTTTCTAAACCTCTTTGCACTTAATGTTACATGGAGAGATTAAATAGCACAGCTTTCAGCTGCTCTGATGGAGCAGATATGGCAGTAAGCTCTGCTTGGAGATCTTAGAAATATTCTTTAGTCTTATTTATTTATATTCATGCCACACCCCATCCACCAGAAAATAGAACTTGAGCCTTGGAAATTGAATTGTATTCTCTTTAATTCACATTTTTAACCCACCCACACTCGTGACACCTGTTCTTGAGAAGTAAAGTATGAAATCCCAGCATGCTTTAAATCATTTCCAGGTAGTTTTCTTGGGAACTCCTTTTCTTCTAGCCTCTGACAAATACCAGTTTAATAAACAGCACACTAGTGACCAGACAGCCAAATGGTTGTGACTGTCTCCGTTCACTACCAGTCCTGGGGAGAAACAGAACTATCTTCTAGAATTATTGACAGTGTAACTCTATGCTACAGCTGCAGAAGGGGCTGACTAACGTTACAGTTTCATGTTCCCAGGTTAGCCCATGCACCCCATTGTGCTTACCTTCTCTCCCAGTTGCTCATAAATATTAGCACTGCTTTCCATTAACACAAATCAATGTTTCTTTCTTCCAGTTGGGAAATAATAACTACATGAACATGGCCGAGGCAAACAACGCCTTCTTTGCTGCCAGTGAGGTGGGTGTCTGTCTTACCGTCTCTGTGTTTTGTGTGTTGTATAGATAATGTAATAGGCTTGAAGGGAAAAAGCAAGATATTGAATTTCTCTCTCTTTCTCTCCTGTGGCACAAGGTAACAACTTTGGAGGAAAATGGGAAAAGCCTATTGAAAAAGAAACTAACCTGTCAAGACTTTATCACTGTCCACAGGCTGTTGTTAACATTTCAAAGCTTATAAGTGAATCTCTTGATGGAAAAAAAAAGTACATACGCAAGCAATTATAAATGTGTGATAGAAAGTTAGCTCTCCTCTCTCTCTCTCCCTCTCTCTCTCTCTCTCTCTCTCTCTCTCTCTCTCTCTCTCTCTGCTAGATATCTAAGCAGATAGCTGGGTATTTTGGAAACTTTAATAGAAAGTGTTTTGCTTCCTAGCTCTCTAAGGTTAACCTCCTTGAACATCACAGCTTAGGGAGCTATGACCAGCAGTGTTATGGTTTCTAGAAAAGCGTGTGAGTACTTTGTTGTTAGAACCCCACCACCTAGCACAATGCCCACAATAGTAGAGATCCAATAAGAAATTATTGAGTGTCTGAGTCAATGAATAGACTTGGTATATGATATGATTGTAGCGAGGAATTCTGGGTGATGGGCTCTGTATCCAGTGCCATATTAACTCTTGCTTTGTACTCATTTGAAGGTATACATGGGATAAGCATTGTCTTCTTGCTGTTTCTATTGTATTTCTTATGTATGACTTCTCACCTTTGTCTGGTCTCATTGGCATGCCTTCCCCCCAAAAAATCCCCAAAACCAAAAACCAACCAACCAAACAAACAAACAAAAAACTGAAGATACTTGATTAGCTCAATCAAACATTTTTTCCTAAAAGAATAGATTGTGTGAGATTTTAACATTTTTCAAACAAGAACAAACAGAATCATGAAATCAGTCCAAAGGGAGCAGAGGGAGCGGTTCCTCTGTGGCTCGGGCAATAAAAAGTCTTCATTTTCCAAATACATTCAAATATAGGAGCGTGAACTAGCTTGACCCCAGAGATTGAAAATAATAATGGCTTTGCAAATGATCTTCGTACAGGCGGGCAAGTGATATGAAAGAAATTAATGTCTAAAAATTATTAGCGTAAGTGCAGACTCGAGAAGTAAGGGCCTTTGTAGATGAATCATTTTCCAGCGAGCACCATGCCTCCAACTGGAAGACAGCGTAGAGGCAGGAATACTGTTTGGCACTGGCTGCTGGGTGTTTGGGATAATGAGTGCAAACCCCATCTGTAAGGACAACATGATGTTTCTTTCTGGGGGATTTTTTTTCCTCTACATTTGAATCAAACATTGATGGAAGCTGTGCCGCCAGCAGCTGTTCAGAAACAATTTAATTCCAGCTGTGATAATTCACCGTGTCAGACGTCGGCTGTTGTATGTTGATACAACAGTACGCTCCAGATTTACATTCTTATCAAAAGGAACAAATGTTTTGAACATTTCCGTACAGATGGTATTTAACCATGCACACACTACTTTAACGTGTTCAAGGTAAACACTGAAAAGTCAATATCTGTACAAATTGATCACATAAACTCCAAATGATTAATCTGATCCCAAAGTCCGTGCCCTTCATCGTTGATGGAATTTGTGGTGTTTTTATCCTCTCAGAAAGCAATGTTTTGGATCAGAAGTACTTAATATTATATTTGATATTTTACCTCTCTCTTTTCTCCATGGAAGGTCTCACATGTAATACTTTACTTCTCCTTAAAGGCAGTTAAGATTTTAGCACCTCCTTGGTTACATATTACAATGTTATTTCATTGTGTTGTTTTATTAGGTCAGTGCAGACATATATTGCTTCTAAGTTAAAATTAATGTGTCTTTAAAAAATTATGCCACAGGGACATATTATATATAACATGCCTCTCTATATTCCTTAACAAAAATAAAAATTGAAAACCTCTTTAATTTTGACTGCCTGGCCTGAGGTGTGCTTTATACTGGAGTTTAAAACCTTATGTAATAGCTTCACTGTGCGTCTTCCCAAGATCAAAAATAAAGCCAGAGTAAATGCTAATGTGACACATTATGGCACACCTCATTTCCCAATCACGGCATTAAAAGTAAATTTATCTGGTTTTTTTTTTAACATTTTAATGAGTACAAACTAATTCAGGAGGACTTTAGGTTGGCATATAAAGTCTAAATCATGCCTGAATCTGGTTTCCTTCACACGGACAATGTCCCGCAGATACCGCTGCAGGGACCATGGTACTCTTAAGTTTGAAATTCACACATTAGCTTTATGTTTTCTATCTGTGTCATGATTGCTCTGACCATTTTTAAAGTACTTTAAATATTTATTGAAATAATATTTCAAGTGTTAATTACAGTGGTAATGAAAACAGCCCAAATGCCACATATCAAGAATGAGTGTTTATCCGTATTGTTAATGTGATATGTTAGATTTCATTAAGCAGTAATGGGGTAGCAAATGAGTCACAAATTACAGTTGCATCTGTTACTAGACCACATTAGTGCCAAAATAACAGCGAATGCAGCCATAGGGTTACGTTCATTAGCCAACCCGAGTTTGTGGCCAATTCATCCTTTTGTTGCTAGGAACTCAGGGTACCACAGAAAGAGATTGACATTGACGGAGGGTATCGCTGCAAGTACGCCCACGTCAGAATATCAAATGCTTCACTCTGGTTCTCAAATGCTTTATTAGGTTTCATTTTTTTTTAAAACATTTATTGAGTCTACCAAGGTGCTCAAGGTGGCCACTTGCACTGCCGTAGATTCCCAGAGTTCATGAACTCATTCTTTCTTGTAAGTTGCAAGTGACAGTTGTCAGGTTCTGTGTGCAAGAAATGCTTTCGTTGAAACTACCCCTAACCCCTATAGAGTTTGTTTCTCTTTCCTTTTGGGTGGTTGTTATGTAGCATCATAATTGAGAAAATGATGATTTTCAATTCTTAATTAGGTCTCTTTATCAATAATAGCAGACTCCAATTACCCCATGCCAGTTCATTCTTTCAAATACTATTAATAATAAATGAACTACATCTGTGACCCTCTTAGCTAGGAATAAAAAATAAATCTGGGTGGCCCCCAAATCCTGTGCCTCACAAAAATGTAGCGGCACATACGTATATAAAATAATCATCATCATCTTCTTCATCACCTTGTGTATTGGTGTCTCTTCTCTCCCCACATAGCCCACATGGTAAGAGAAAGATGTTTAATGTAATTGAAATGGAAGGCAACCTTGACAGTCTTCAGAGACCCTACTTTAGTGTATCTATATCAGTATGGCTTTGTGCTCTCTGGGTAGTCTTTAGAAGCCTGCTAGATGATGTTCTGATAAATACATATGGAAATGTTCATGTTAAAAAAAATCTTCCTTATAGTTTCAATAAAGGCACTGACTTCTTTTAATATGAGCCACAATAAACCTTACAGAACATGTCGCATGACACAATAACAATTTCTATAGGAGCATTTATTACACTTGGGAATATGCCAATAAAGACAAATTTAAAAACCAAACCACAAATTTAATATTACTTGTTTTATAGGTTTTGGCAAAAAGTAAACACCTGTAATGTTCTCTTCTGGGTTAATGGTGTATGTGTGTGTGTGTGTGTGTGTGTGTGTGTGTGTGTGTGTGTGTATGCACGCGCGCGCATGCACTCGACCCAAATTTATCAGTATTTTATGAAGCATGTGGATTGCATACAAGATTTGAGCTGTTTCACTAACATATCAATAAAGTGGCAATTTGTTATATAGCCAAATTTAATGTTGCCGATGCTCCAACTAACAACAAAGACAGATGTTGCTAATTAAGTACGCATTAAAACACTGTTAATACTGATACTCCATTAAAACCATATGATAATGAGACTTAAATCTTTAATCAGAATGATCAGCAAAACTTTATATATGGAAATCTGTGTTTAAGATGTTTCCATGTTGAGAAATAAATATTTGGCCTAGATATGTAGTCTTTCTTGTTTCCTCTAAGGAGGGATAAAATACAGGAACTGACTGCAAGGGTGTATTTTGTTCCCTTTCAGCAGACATTCCACACGCCAAGCCTTGGGGACGAAGAGTTTGAAATTCCACCGATCACGCCTCCTCCAGAGTCAGACCCCACCCTGGGCATGCCTGATGTACTGCTACCCTTTCAGACCCTCAGTGATCCGTTGCCTTCCCAGGGAAATGAGTTCACACCCCAGTTTCCCCCTCAAAGCTTGGATCTTCCTTCCATCACAATCTCAAGAAATCTGGTGGAGCAAGATGGTGTGCTTCAGAGCAATGGGCTGCACATGGTAAGCTCTCCATTTATTACCTGTGACTACGATGTGTCATTCGTCTTCATGGTATGGATCTGTGAGGCTCTGTTCAGAAATATCCCTGTCTGATGGGCTGGTGGTCACTTAGATAATACTCTGATTGCCCTGTAGCCATAGGTAATACTAGACTGATATCTGGTATTGGGTGACTGACAGCCATAGAGGATGACCAACAAGAGTCTTCCAATATGACATGAACTTTAGGAAGGTGACTTACTTACTGCTTTGAAGGCAGCAGGTCTCCGCTGGCCTTTGTTTTAATGTGGAGGTGTACTTGAGGCGAGAACTTACTCAGGTGAGCCTTTGAACATGGAAGCCCGTCTTAGGTGCCCAGGTCTTTGAACTTGTTGAATTAGAGCATAATGTGTATGGTACATGATTTGTTCTTGTCTCCAATCAAATATCAAACAGTGATACAGAAGAATGGGGGAGATCTGATTATAACCAGCAGAGGAAAAAAATGGCCTGTGTTATTGTGTGAAATATACCTAATTGTGTTATTTATTGTCACAAACATCGAATAAGGCACTCTAGAGAGCAAAGATTACTAATGAGATAATTTTATTTCTATTTTTCTTAGTGTGCAATTATAGTCAGCAATCACCAGAGTAAATCTGTTTAAGTATTTTAAACTCTTCTGCTGGGATTATGTCTTTTTTTCCATATAATGTATTTGTGTCTGTGGAAGTGAAGCACTAACCAGGCGTCTTAAGATGAGATTAATAGTTTATAGGGCTCCCTCTCTTTATAAACCCTGATAAAATGAGACAGATGTGTTGGTATAACAAAAAACAAATCCTACTGCTTGTTTACATATTTCTCTGTGCATTAGGACCATGCCAGTGATGTTTATTGGTTTTATTTTTAATTCCCCAGATAACAATGCACGATTGCAAAATATGTAGTGGATTAAGAGTGCAAAGATTCAGTGTGCCCTCTAAAATGTAAGATTACTTCCCCAAATAGGATTGCGGCAACATAATTTTCTTTGCCTGTGATCTTTTGTGTTTGAGCTGAACATCAAGGTTTTCATTTTTACTTTTTTTTTTGTCAGAGAAGAATGCAGTGAACAGGCAGGAAGTAGGCATTAAGTATTCATAAATGTTCCCTGACATCACAAATAATTGTTTCCTGTGGACTTTTGGACAGTTTTCCTCCTTTGACACTGGAAAGAGGGGTTATGTCTTCCTCTACAGTCTAGCTTGTAATATACTTGGAAAATAATAAAGATGAAAAGGGTGTTTAGTCACCAAGGGAGTTTACTAGGGCTGGCCATATTTATAGATGCTCAGCCGGGCTCATTCAAGTTGCAGAAATACTTAAAAGACCATATAATATATGCTAAAATGTGTACTTTATTAAATTGGTAAATATTTATTAGTAATATAAGAATCTGCCTTTAAATTAAACATCTGATGAATTACCTTGCCTCAAAGCTATAAAACTGTTATTGCTGCTATAAAAAAGTGTAAAGGAGGCATTTTGACTATGAAATTTCATTTCATGGTCAATTGAATTTACTATATTGGAAAGAACTAAAGATGGAATCATAAAATAATTATGATATTCACATACACTTAAAGACAATGCTTTCCCGGGCTGGCATTGGAAGCGAGGACTCAATTTTTAATGCTTCTTTTGTAATGTATGGCTAATCAGTAAAGCAGTTCAATTATTCCATTGATTTTTTTCTTTAAAGTATAAGTACTTTAAGTGCATGCTTTTGTGTTTACGTGGCCCACATCATGGCTATGGCCACTGGTTTGAAGTTCTACTCAACCCGAATGCTATTTATTTTGGCTTGAAGCAAACTAATCTTGTTGGAAATTCTAGTCGAATTTCACCTTGAAAAATGTCATGGGGTTTTAAATCACAAATGTTGAGAAAAATAAAATGTACCAGGACAGAATTATGATGAACACAATGTGTCGTTGGCTTTGTTCTGTGGACTCCTGACATGTTCACCTGTAAACTTGAATTCAGAATCGCCAGAGGCATGGTTAAAAATGGGTTATGTCAAGGTTCCTCTCTATCTCCCTCTGGGTACCGAGGTGCTGGCTACATCATAATACTCAGCAGAAGCCTCCTCTGAGATTTCCTGTAGGAAGGTCAACACAGAAATAATAAATAATGGGTGTACATCATGCATGCAGCATCCTAGCGCACTCGGACTATTTCATACCTTATACAAGTAACAAGTTTTATTATCCAAATGAATATGGCTGGCTGTGAGGAATTGCTGGGGTGAATTAAGCCTATCATATAAGAAGAAAAGCCCGTTTGTTTATGTCACATCGGACCGGCTTCTCCTCAAAGCTCCGTCGACGTTGCTTTAGCAAGACTGACAGTTTGTCAGAGGAGTGATTAGCTGCACTATGACGGGCAACAAGCACAGCATGTTTATCTCCCTTAAATTTATGCTGTTATATTTTAAAAAACAGAACGCAGAAGCAAAAAAGGAGAGATTAAAAAGAGTCCAATGATTAGCATTCACTTTCCAGAAAAATGCAAATACCCCTCTGGTATTCAAAAGAGAGTTGCTGAAAAACCGAAGGTCCAATACGTTTGTGGCTTCAAAGAGCAATCTTGATTTGCTTGGGGTGGGCTCGGAGGTTTTAAAACAAGATGTGGTTGGCAGGTTGAAGTCAACAGTAGATTTTTACTTAAAAATTTGTTACCTCTAAGCATTATTGTCAGTTTAGCTGATCATCTGGAAATTATTTTAATCTACAAAAGATTGCAATTCTGCAAACCGACAATGTGAGCTCCAAAGGTTTCTTTTTTTTTTTAACACCTCTCTATAATCTGCCCAGTCTGCTGAGTAGCACCGACATCAGTAGTACATCAATTTCAGAAAGTGGATTATTTTTACTAGACAGCTATTGTGACATATTGGGTCAGTCATAAATGAAAGATATTCATGCAAGCATGCAATACTTGTAATGAAGTCTCACTCTGACCTTCTGTATGATTGATTCTGTAATTTAGTTTTCTCAGGCAGTGCCTGAAATGAAATGAAATCATGTTGAACAAGTTTTGAATACCCACAGTGCACCAGGAGAAGAAAAATCTGCAGCCCCAGAGGCTTGAGAGAGAGCAGATGAACGATTTATCTCTATGCTATTATAGCCTTTGCCAGCATTCAACATTTCTTTCTTTTTTTTTTTTTCGTTCTTTCTTTTTTTTTTTCTTATTTGGCTTAAGTACTTAATTCTGCAGGTAGCTGTAAATGGGAAAATAAAATGCTGTTCAGATTTAAAATGACAGGACAGGAGTATGTGCAGGGGACTGATAAAATATCTTGAATAGAACTGACCTTTCATGTAGCTGAAAGTTACTGGGGGATTCATTCTCATAATTACCATATAGATTATTTTTATTTCTTTCCTGCAATGAAACATTTCAGAGAGCAGTGCTGCTGATTGAATGAAAATTGAACTTGTTAACATTCTTTTCAGCTCGGCCTGTTGTACATAACAGGAGGTTAGCTTTGATGAGTTTCAAAATTCTCTTTGATATCAAAGAAACAGACAGTGAAATAATTGTCTCCAGTTTGATATTTTGTATGCCCCCACCCAAAAGAGAATTTATAAAACACACTGATAATTCACACACGTTTTCTGCCGACATTATGTTCCCGTGTAGAGGGTCTGCACGCTCTGTTTGATGTTGCGTTGGATTTAATTGTGAGAACTTGTGTGTGTAGAAAATGCCGGGTGGATGCTTGTAGCACATCAAAGGGAGTGGTTGAAAATTGAAAAGGGAGGAGGTGATGGGAGCCCATTTCAGTGTGAAGTGTCTGGATCTGCTCAGGTGAGAGAGCAAAGGCTGTGGATGGACTCAGGCAGCAGAGTAGGACCATTTCACATGCTAATAACATGCTTAACACGCAATGCTGGTAGATATCATTTGTGATCAGAAAAGTGGGAGTTTATCAAAATGACATGTCTAAAATTACCAAGCGTATTTTACACATTTCTTTTTCACACAATTGGCATGGTTCTAATTTTGATTAAGTTATGAAATGATTTTCTCGCTATCTTAAAAAAAACAACTTTACATTCAAAGAAATAGCACACTACCAATTAATACATTGTTTTTAGTAATGTCGCTTAATGTGTTACAGATAAAACAGTTATTTCATGGGTCATTAATGTGTTTAATGTGTGGAACGTTCTATTAAAACAAGCCCTTATTATTATTATGAACATGTTCATTGCCGTTGTCAACAGAAGCTGCACGGCTGAATTCTGTAGGATGGTTACCGCTCAGCCATTGGGGAATGACGAGTTCGCATATAGATTGAATGACTGCTATGCCGCTGTATTTTAAGTTGAGTTGCTGTCAAAAACCATTTTCATTGTTAGTTAACAATGAAGAAGGAGTAAACCCCTTGCTGTTAGTGGGCAAGGCCTCAACAATACAAAAACCTGAATTCTGAAATTGAAGCTCATTAACTGCTAGCAAGATCTTACAGAGTACCTACTAAGTGCTACAAGACTGTTAACGTGAATTATACTGCTTATAACATGGCGTTTTGTGATCGTCGTTTTGTTCTTGTTTCTGATAACCAGTGTCTCGTCCATGGAATATCAACACTCACAGTCTGAGGGCTTAACGCTGCCCATTACCGAAGATGCCTTTCACATAGCATTTACTCTGTGCTGGACTGGGTGCCCAACATGCCAGGCTCAGGTGCTGCACTGCTTGTCCTCGGTGTAGCAGAGAGCCTCACACCATCCAGGGCTAAAAATCTCTCTGCTTGGCCTGTAAATACCACTGACCCTCAATCATATATATGGGTGAGGCGCTGCCTTTAAGGTCAGAGTCAGTGTTATCTATAAAAGCAGGCACATGCTCAGAACTAATAAACACAATTAGCTGTTGGGCAGGGCTGTGCATGGCAGCTCACCTGATTTGTCGGTTTTAAAGGGTCACTATTCTTCAACAGTGACATGGTCACTTTATTTCCATGTTTCTTCCTGGTAGCTGATGTCATCTGAGTTTTCCAGACCTTAGCAGTGACGAGGGACTACAGAGGAAACCATTTTACAGTGTTCAGATTCCTGACTGCAACCTGACAGGATGGTACAGTATGCGTTAGAGGCAAAGCCACTCTGTGTGGTTGCCCCAGATCCTTACTGTTACCTGACATCTTGCTGTAGGTGGCCTTTGTGAGATTAACACCACCGGACCCCCACCCTGACTCCCTCCAGACTAGAATCTCCAGGAGGGCAGCAACCTCACCTGCTGCTGCTTGCTGGCATCTGTGGGCTGGCCTTGGGGCTAGAGCTGTTTCATCTCTCCTGTCTGTGAGTGAATGAACAGTGTAAGGGCACTCATTGACTACAAGGCATTCTTGACCACTACACTAAATGGGAGGGAAGGGGACTCAGCATATAAACAGATGGGAAGCTGGAATTCCTCCTGAAAAACTTCATATAGGATTGAAGGGAATAAGCATGGTGCTGAGTCTACTAAGAAAGAGTAGCTTCACTCTTAGGGGAGGGAGTGACCTATCCGGGAGTATTGGATAAGAAACTCTGGAAATTTTTATTTTGCTAAGAAACAATTAAGATTAGACTGTTGTGCATAAAACTCAGCTGTGGGCAAGTCCTAAACCTGAGGTCGTGCATGAGGTCATAAGGCTGCGCAGAGTGATCGAGTGAAACGGAACGGTGTAGATATTATGATGAATGGCGAGTTGGTGGAATGGCGGCTCGAAAGATGACAAGAGCCTACAAGAGCTTAGACTTCTCTTGCTGAAGATCCAAGTATGGCCCCTCCCCCTCCATGCCCACATCGGGTGGTTCACAACCACCTGTAATTCCAACTCCAGGGGATTGGCTGCCTTTGACCTCCATAGGCACCTACACTCATGTGTCTATTCCCTGTACCACACACAGACACACAACTGAACATAGGGGGGAAAACTCTTAAAAATAAATTACAGGAGTGTAATTCTCATTGGCTCGCTTGTTGGCATTTGCTTCACGGTCTGTGGGGTTAGAGATATAACCGGCTAAGCATTATGGTTTTCTTGATCGTTGTTAATTTATACATAAAATTTGAACATTGCTATAGGACATGACTAAATAATTGAGCATAAAATTGCTGGCCTATATTTTATATTTGCAGTTACCCTGGTATTTTTTTAAATACAATATAATGTTTACTACAAGTAATTGTTTAATTATTCCAGTTCTCAGGAAATATTGATTAAGAACTGGCTCAGTGGAAATCTATTTAGTCACACTGTCTCATATTTGGGTTATTTGCTTCTTAATTGGATGCTGTCCTCCAGAGTGAAAACCTGATGCTGGGTTATAATAAAGAATATTGACTCGACAATGCAGATAAAAGGCACATAGTGCATTTGCATATGAAATTTAAAATGCCTTTTATGATGACATCAACCCAGATGGAAGGAAGTACCACTTATTGAATGTATATGGATTTAAAATAGAAAAAATATGTAATATTTAAAGTTTAAAAATGCAGAAGCATAGAGCTTACATTTGGGAAAAACACTAGAGGAGATATTTCTTTCTATACCACTATAAGTTGTGGCTCAATACTTTAATGAATGTGTGAAAAAGATTTAAATATGAATGTGATTTGAGTTTTCCTTGCTGAAGAAATGAGAGCACACTGTATCTATCTGCCCCCGCTCCCAGCCCACCCTAGTCCTATATGTGTGATTTGCAATCACAGTTCTGTAGTGGGGATTTACATAGTCAGGAAAGTTTTCTCAGTTGTCTTTTGGAGTTGGTAAGTCAAGGAAAACCTTTTGTTGGAGGATAATGTTTCTATTACATCTTTCTTCTGCCTGTAATAAGGGAAATCAGACCTTGTGCTATTAATTTAGGCAGGCCCCAGGGTTCATAGACACACATAGCAACTTCTTCCTTTTGGTTGTTATCCGGTGTTTGGCTCAGAACCTGACAGCAGGCTTAGTGTTTCCTTATTTTAGTGACGAAATACTTCTTTACTAATATAAATTATCTACATTTTAACAGTTTGACTTGGAGTCAGGAGAGATGGCTCAGTCTACCACTCTTGTAGAGGACTAGAGTTTGGATCTCAGCACTCACACTGAATGGCTCACTAAAACCTGTAACTCCAGCTCCCTGCGACCCAGTGCTCTTTTCTGGCTTCTCCAGGTACCTGCACTCACAGAACTACTGTCCAAAATGGCCATTGCCTGGACTCCTGTTTAAAAAATGAAGAGGCCCTTTGTCCAAGTACAGGGAGAAGCAGCTCTAAAGCAGCAACCCTATTGTTGGGAGGTGTGTAGATATTGTGTTACTTCCAGGCCAACAGGTAGCAGACAGTACTTTCCTATGAGAGCAGATCATGAGGAGACTTTCTACAGTTGAATATTAGTCTTTGAGTTGTCTTCAAACACAGATTGAGGTAGTCACCTAGAGATGTATATGGAATGCCTCAGATTCACTTAGGTCGACTGCCTAGGAGGAATGGTCGGTTCTTATTTATTAGTATGAATAATCCCACTAAGTAGAAGACACACTGTTGAACAGCCATTGAACAACCGGTAGCATTCTTTTATGCTGCCATGCAAACATCCCAGACAAGTCTGTCAGATCCATCATTTTCTAGCCATTATCTGTCTTGTAGTCTAGGGACCCTACTACTCCTGGCCCTGTGTTGGCAGCATCCAGTCTGCTATGTAGTGCTGTTATCCTGCTCTGTTCCCTGCACCTCCACAGGTCACCTCTGTTAGGCATGTGCTGCTCCTTTCCCTGGCTGTTGATTTCTGCCTCCTTTTGTACCTTAGCTCTGGGGGGTTCCTTTGTCAGAGAAGTGTCCAGCCATCTCCTGACCTTGTCCACTATGGCCCATTGCCATCTGTCCACTCCTGTTCTGTTTCTCCTCTCCTCACTAACCCTGCCCCGAGCACTGTGAGCGTACTCTATGCTGTCTCCCTCAACTTGTGCATGCATCTCCCTTGTCCTGTAACATGAGTTTTCCTCAGGTGCTGAATGAATACTACCTATGCCTCGCTGGTGGGGCCCTTATCTAGTGTGAGTGAGCTCCTAGGTCTGAAGTCAGAACCACAACATAAAACTAAACAGACAAATAAATAAACAAATAAGTGTTGCAAAGGTTGCTAGCATTCAAATCTTGTTACTCATAGCAGTCTCTTAGAATGTGGTACTTATTCTAACTGTATAAATTGACCACTGACAAGTCTTTCAAGATCTAATTTTATAGGGAAGAATTGGTTTATAAAAACATGTTATATTTCTTTGGACTTTGTTTGGGGTTATGTCTTTCTGTACTATTTCATTCCTAATGGGAAAAGCTATGAGCTCTTTTGGAGAAATGCATGGGGATGCTTCTGACCTGTGCTCTATTGCAGTAAATATGATGCGCCATCCTTACTTCTGTTAAATATCTAAAAGGTTGTCTAGTTTCCAGAGATTGAGTCTTAAAAGATTGAGAATTAAATGCTTAAGAACTAACGTTAAAAAAGGAAGTCCTAAGATCAATTTGTTTTTTGGCACTAGGGGTTGGAAACAGGACCCCATCTGTGGTAACAAGCACTCTAGTAGGGCACTCAGTCCAAGCTTGGACATCTTTTAAAGATTACATTTTAAATAGTCAATGATGGCACTGTTTAGGCTCAAGTTCTTCTGTGCAGCTGTTAATAATTGGTGACCCTACTGAAGTTTAAACCTCTATACTATAGACTCTATACAATGTATAGTATGTGCATTATATACTATATCCTGTGTAGTATAGAGTCGATAGGCACTCTGACTGCTAATCTTCTTATATGTTAGTCCTCCAGTGTAGGAAGCTGTGGTAGGGTGACTGTGGGCTATGAGAAATGCTGATACATCCTGATAAGTAGGTAATGTGTTTGTAGTTTCCTTGAATATATTCTAGGAGGTTCTTGGTATCTTGTCCTATGGGGGGAAGTGAGCCAATAATATCTTGGGTTATTAACATTTTGGCAAAGCCTTGGATTCCCCACCAATATTCTTCACTGTAATTCCCCAATTGCAAAAGAAAACTGTCTCTTTTAAATGAAACATAAATGAGAAAACTCAGTTTAGAAAACAAATAGGCATGAAGATGGTGTTGCTAAAATGGATGGTGGGGTTGGAGAGTCCAGGGCCCATTCTCTTCTCTTCCTGCTGGTACCATGTATCCTTGGGGCACCATGGCTCATTAGAGAACCATTTTGCTATTGAGCAAGAGTCACTAGTCAGTGTCTAAAGGCCAAGGGACTCACTTGTGTCTGTCTAAGGGTTGATACAGTAACAGTGCCAATAGTACAACAGTACTAATAACCAGTAGTCCTAGGTGGGTTAAGTTAGGAAAACATGTGCTGAGTTTAGCCCAGATCCTGGCACCCAGAAAACACCCAGGGAAGGTTCCTTTTCAGCCCCCCAACAGGTGAGCCCCAGCAGCCAGCTCCACAATAAAGGTATGAGTGGCAGATGGCTTCTGCTAGGAGGACTTGGTTCTTGGCCATCACTTTGCTGATAAGAAGCCATCGAAAATGCTGTGTTTGGGGGCCACTCAATAAGTATATATCTGGGCTGATTTTCACAGGTATTGGAACAATGGGAATCAAGTGTCTCCTCTGTGGAGGATAAAGCTGCACAAACCAGACTTGGATAATATTAGTCCACATTGGCTATACTAGTTAGCTAAGACGTTAGTGCTCAATCAGAATTCATTCCAAAGTTGCTTGAGAACACCTTTAAAACTTCCAGAGGCAAGTCTAAAAAGATTTAGAAAGCATCCCAGAAAAGATGTATGTACAGGATATCTATCATTGGAAGTGCAAGTAAGTGAGTAATGCTGGAACTTCAGAAGAACATGAAAAACTGGACAGCAGCTCAGGGCTTGTGGGGGTGGGGAGATGCCCTGTCACCCCAACACTTTGAAGACTGAGTCAGAAAGGATTAAGAGTTCAAGACTAGCCTTGGCTATATAGTGATTTTGAGGTGAACCTTGACTATATGAGACTCAAACAAAATCAAGAGCTCAGGGTCAGCCTTGGCTATGTAGTAAATGTAAGGCCAGCCTGAGCTACAGGCCTTGTTTCAATCAGAACAACAAAACAAACAAAAAAATTAAATCCAGCGGTTACTTCGAGTTAACCATTTTGTGTTACCTTCTGTTCTATTTTATTCCTGAGTCCACATTTAGTTCTCACGTGTTCTGTTGTTGTCTGTTGTGTTTTATAGTTATACATTTATTTTATATTTCTTTGAAGAACTTTGAACCTCTTCCCTGAACTAATCCCATCTCTTGTGATGTGACCGTCACTGACAGTGGGATCACTTTTTAAAAGATAAAAATGGACTTTGTTCTACAGTTACACCCTGGTTTACCTTCTCCAGGCTTGGCTGTCACTCTGGCTTAGTAGTCACTATGTGGAAGTGATTTTGTCCCTGAAACCATTTCTAGAGGGGAGGGAAGCTGCTCAGTTCTAGTAGGTGGCAGGCGAGGATGCTGTGGAAGTACCACAGAGCCCAGAGGACCTGGTCCACACTTCCAGTTACCTGGTCCAGCCATCTGCCGAACCAAGATTGAGAAACCCAGCCATGGATCACTACACATCCATCTAACTCGCTGCTCTTAAAAGCTTGCCAATGCTTTGTAGTTTGGTGAGGTCATCATTTATGCAGCCACTGTTCTTTGACATAGTTTCTTGTTCAGTAACAGGGGAGACTATGTAATCGAGAAACCAAATGTTCAGTGTAGTTATTGACGACCTTCTGCTTGTTCTTTAAATGAAAAAAAAAAGAGCTTTACCAGAAAGACTCCAGAGAACAGTAAAGAATCCTTAACTTCGTTTAAAAACGAGATTCTAGGTCTCTGGGGATCAAAAGAATTAGATTTTAGTAAGATCACACCTACTCCAAAGGACAAGTCTGCAAGAAGTGGCTGGAAATGCATGCCTTTGTTTTGTCTTCTTTGGTCTTTAAAAGGGAAGCAAAGAGGAAGAGTCAGCAATAGGCCTATTGGCTTCATGGGACTCCCCAAACAGGGAAGGCTACTTCTGAAGTCAGGGAAATAATCTTCACAGAAATAATGCTGGTGGGTAAATCCCCACCTGCTATTCTGGAGTATTTTTAGAAGTATTATGACATTAAACCACGGTGGGCTCAGCAAAAGAAAATGAAAACAAAGTGGGTTTAGTTGAAAGCACTGGTGTGGGGAGCCAAGATATTGAAAGACTTCCAGATGCCCTTGTGAGTGTAAATTCAGAATTATGATGACCCTGCTTAACACTGGACTACGTGGAAAAGATTATCTAAAGCAAACAAATTCTCCTCTGTGAAACCACAGATCCATGTCTCTCTGGTTACTCTCTGCTGGGAATGTGCCTTTCTGTAAGGGTCTACCGGAGTATGGGCGCTCCTCTACACCATAGGTCAGGGAACCAGTGCTGGGTATGAGAAGGACATAGACTCATTGGAGAACCCCTCTCTTTGGCCAATTGTCTTTGTACAGAAGTCATCCAAGAACTATCCTATAGCAAGACAGCTGGTTTGCATCTTTGCATTTTGTGCTCTGGCCTTCTATCTTTGTGGCTTGCATCTAAATGTCTCAGCAAAGCTGCAGATGACTTGCCTACAGGGTTGCTGACCTTGCAAGTTTGTCAGTATTTTGAAAACTAAATTCCTTTCTCCCTCACTCTTATCTTTGTAGGATCAGAGCCACACACAAGTGTCACAGTACCGCCAGGATCCCTCCTTGGTCATGAGGTCAATTGTCCATATGACGGATGCCGCTCGATCTGGGATCATGCCTCCTACCCAACTGACTACCATCAACCAGTCTCAGCTCAGTGCACAGTTGGGCTTGAATTTGGGAGGAGCCAGTGTGCCCCATACATCTCCTTCACCTCCAGCAAGCAAATCAGCCACTCCCTCCCCCTCTAGCTCTATCAACGAAGAGGATGCTGATGAAGCAAACAGAGTAAGTTATCAATGGTTTAGTATGGAGCTGAGCTGATGGCTGGGCCAGTCCCTGCTCATGCTAGAGTTTGCATTTGGGGAAATCACCTTCCTTTCTTCATAGATATGGAGACACCTTTCAGTTGATGGTGATTTAAGTTTTTATTTCTTTTGTTCACACACAATTTTTGGTGAAAGGGTAATGAAACAGAAGACTAGCGTGAGAGGCCAGGTCTCTCTATGAGCTGGAAGACCTTAGGCACACCCATTAAGTCTTTTTTGACTTTACTGTCCCACTCTGCAATGGAAGGGCCTATAATCTGTGTCCAAATATTCTAGACTCTTGCGAAATTCTAAAGGCTCTCGTTCTGTTGTTGATATGAGCAAGTTTCACCTGTCTTGTAGGGTGATCACACTTCAGTAGGGCTCTATCTCAATGATGGTCACTCGGTGGATTTGAATTATTCTGCGCCTTTGCTTTTGTCGTGCAGAATATACTTTTGAGTGTACATAGATTGCAGATGTGACTTTCCTGAATAGCCAAATGGATAACTTTAATGAAAACGAACATTGTGATGGTGCACAGTTACTCATTATACTTCTAGTAATGGTGCATTTTGGACCTGTTCTGTGCTTGTCAGTTTTCTTCGTTTTATTGGTGCAAAGGTTTCTAAGAAGCTGCCATGGTGCTAAGTGGTAGGGAGCATTTCTACTGTATGCAAAGTTTTGAATTCAATCCGCAGCACCACTGGAAGATGAGAGGGAGAGAGAAAGGAAGAGGGAGAGGGAGAGGGAGAGGGGGAGGGGGAGGGAGAAGGAGAGGGAGAGGGAGAGGGGGTACAATATTGCGCAGGTCGTGGCTGCTTAGCCAGCTATGCCTTTTCATATCCAGCTGCGATCCTTCCCTCCACTCATGTGCACTAAGGTCCCCTGTCAAGCAGAAACTGTCCAGATGACCCCACCTTGCCTTACTCCATTTTAACAGAGAGTTTAGGTTTATGTGAAGACTGTTTTGTTACCTTTAGAGTCAATTATCTGATAATGGAGGATTAAAATGATCTTTACATACCTCTTTTTAGCAAAGGTACTTTTCTTGCATTCTCAACCCTTTGGAGTCAACTACGAATCATGTTGTAGTTTTGTTTGTTTGTTCGTTTTAGAGAATGTATTCTGATCTGTTGTTTAAACTCTGGGACTCTTCATTTCTAGTTAAGTGTTAAAAAAAATGGTGGTCAGGACAAATTACATTTTGCCAAGAGAGGGCTCACAACTTGGGGACATGTGAATATAGCTTTACAGAAAGAAACTCTGGCTTCCGTTAGGTATCTGAAAGGGGTCTGGTTCCCCATCCAGGTTTCAGGCATTGGGTAGAATTTAACAAGTCACGCTTACTCTAAAAATTTAGGGAAAAAAACAAAGGCTATGGGGTCTACAGAATCACCAAATTAACTGTGTGCATTCTAAAGACTGGTCTTTGAAAAGGAAAGGAAATGAAGTCCATTTGTATGCTTTGTAGATGTGGCTGTCACTCCAAAACAGTACAAGCTAGAAGGCATACAGTGCTTGTCAAAGATTGAAAAATGTAGCATTCTCCAGGAAAGGTTATTGCTTATTATGTTCCTCCCTAAGAATTTTTAGCAATTGGATTAAATTCCAATTGCCCCTCATTTAGAAAGTTTTAAAACTCCAGTAATATTTGAATTAAGGTTCAAGTTCATAAAAATCCAAATTGATCCAAATTTGAATCAATTATTGTTCATCAGGCTCTAATCTGGCTTTTAAAGAGATATGTTCTCAAACACTTGGGGATTCTTGATAAAGATAACCACAGAGAAAACATTCTTTGATGTACTTGCACTGTAACATAGGTCAGAGAAAGCGGAGGTGGGTGAGTTATTTGCCTTCGTTCTTGGATGGGTATCTCTATGATGTAGTCAGTAAAAATCAGGTGATTGGGTCTGTAGAGAAGGCTCAGTAACCAAGAGCACTTGCTGCTCTTGCAGAGGACTGAGGTTTGGTTCCCAGCACCCACATAACTGCTCCTAACCTTCTGTAACTCCAGTTCCAGAGGACCCAATGCCCTCTTCTGACGTCTATGTGCAGTGCATACATGTGTTGTATAAACAGACATGCAGGCAAAACACACATACACATCAAATAAAAATAAACAAACCAGTATATAAATAGCAGGCGACATCAGCACGTGAATAGGAAGCTCGGCTGTGTGTAGATTTGGATCTCTACCCATTACTTATTTAGGGTTCTGACTTGAGAGTCTGCACTTTGAACCTGTCTCTGTGCAATACTGTGCATTCAGGGTTACTTACCTTGTATGATGAATAGCTTTCTCTTAGCTTTCCTTAGTCTTGGTGTCTTAAGTAGCAACTTTTGTTCTTTTACAGGCTATTAGTGTTACGATGAGTATTCATTTCTTTTCTATCTCCAGTTAAAGTGGTTTTGACATTTTTATATTTCTCGTTATCGTGTCCTTTAGAAAGTTATTATTTTAGAAAATAAAGATGACCTTTCCTTTATTGTGCAAGTGTAGTGATTACCGCTAATTTCTATTTGCACTTCCAGAGGCTCATTAGCAGAGCAACCTTCTTGTAAAAGGGGGAAAAAAATCAGCCATACAAAAATCAATTCTGAGCAGTCATACAGATGGCATGTAACTAGGGCAGGGGGCCTTGTTTAAAATATGCTAATATGATCTACATCCAAAATGTGATTAGGTTTTCCTTCTAAACCATCTCACTGTGAACTGTCTTGCTCTCGTGTGTGTGTGTGTGTGTGTGTGTCTTACGTTGTACATAGATAGTGTGGCCTGGTACAGAGTATTTGGGCTTTCATTACTCATAATTGCCACGGAAAGCATATGTTGCGAATATATTGAAGCTACTTCCTGGTCTCATTAATCAGTGTTCTAAATGCTAATCTCTGCTGTCCAGTTAACTCTAAGCAAGTGCGCCCCTCCCCCGCCTTTGGTGGTAATTCATCTGTGGATGATGCTTAACAAAACCTTCAAAGAGCAACTGTGTCTTGGAGAAGGTCTTACTGCATTTTCTGCAAGTTCATTCTAGGCAGTGAATTTTCTTCCTGCTTTGCAGGCCATTGGAGAGAAAAGAACAGCCCCAGATTCTGGCAAGAAGCCCAAGACTCCAAAGAAAAAGAAAAAGAAAGATCCCAATGAGCCTCAGAAGCCAGTGTCAGCATATGCCCTGTTTTTCAGAGATACACAGGCTGCAATTAAAGGTCAAAACCCCAATGCAACCTTTGGAGAGGTCTCAAAAATTGTAGCATCTATGTGGGACAGCCTTGGAGAGGAGCAAAAGCAGGTAAGACAAGCATCTGTCCTAGGCATGTATTTAAAAAGCTACCGGGATAGTCCTTGCATCTAATATGATTGCTTCTTAAGAAAACCTGTCTAAGCTATGGAATTAAAACACACACAAATAAATCCAAACAACTCCACTTGTATTGATTTTTTTTAGTCAACTTAAGGGTACATGTTCAGAATCCATTCACAGGAGACTTGGAAGAATTCCGGCCAGTAGCCTGCAAGCATAAACTTTTGATGATAATCTTTTCATTTTAAATAATGTGGAATGTTCACCCTTTGTTCAGAAAGGACCCTACAAAGGGATGAGGTCCGTCCCGCTTGCTTTTCCATTGATCATCTTTCTGAACTCTTGTGCTGTCCTGGTGCGTTTCCAAACTTTGAAGCTGCCTCTGCGTGTCTCATTACTGTCACTGGGCATTTGAAATGTTATTCCAAGTTCATTTTAAAGCTAGGTAGTATGAGAGGTATTCAGAGATTTGCCTCGCTGGTGGGAAATACTTCCTCAGGGGCCTGCTCCCTCTTCAACTACTCAGCACAAATGAAGGGAAGAATGGGGATCCTTTGGGGTTGGTCCTCCCTGCTTGCATAAAACTCCAATTACCTTTAACAGGAGTTTTATATATCTATGGGAGAACCAGACCCCTATCCATGATGAAACAGAATGATGGCTTTGGGGGAAGGCATGGAGAAGTGCACATCATAAACTCACTCCCTTGGTTTGTTCAATGGAATGGTGCAGCTATCGAATGTGCCTGTTTGCTTGCCATGAGCTTATTACCATACACCCCACACCGATGTCTGTCCCCAAATGGAATTCTAAAGAACTAGGAAACTACTGCCACTGACTTAACAGATTCTGGAGAGGGAGAGTTTGACTTTGTTCTAACAGCCGGCCATCAGACTCCTTAAGAAAAATGAAGCCCAAATCTTACGCAATGTGCCAGTCCTTATATAAGTCCTTGATCTCAGTGTGGCACTCTCCCATCTTTTATTATTTATGATTTTTTGCTTCTCCTTTTTCTCCAAGAGAAGCCCAAGATTGAGAAGCCTCCATCTTTTCTCTTTTGTCTAATTAAAAAGAAACAAACATTTATGTGTTTGTTCGTTTTGTATCCTGGGGCCGCTATACCTGTGCCTGTCCGAATCATGTATGTGGCGGTAGAGGCCAGTTTTCAGGAGTCTGTTGTGGCACGTGGGTTCCAGGGATTGGGCTCTGGTACTCAGGCACAGCAGCCAACACCTTTACCTGCTGAGCCATCATCTCCTCGGCCCCTCTAGTTTGACTTTAAAGCTCTGATTTGGTGCAGTGTAGGAAGACATGTAAGGGAAAGTTGACACTGATGGAGAAACTTTGTGCCTATTAGACTTTAAGCCATTTGCAGAAAGCTGGTTCTCAGTGCCTGTTGGCTGTCTAGTAAGAGGCCTTCGGTGACAACCTGAGATCATTCTCCCTTTTGATCATCAAATATCATCAACACTGGCTTTGGTGTAGGTGGGCAGGGATTTTTATTTGTGTGGGGTGTGTGTGTGTGTGTGTGTGTGTGTGTGTGTGTGTGTGTGTGTGAAAACCCTTGAAAATCAAAGCTGAGAGATGAGGTTTTAGGTGAGCTCTGTTTATGTGACCTAATTTGTGTAGCAGGTTTATAGCTAAGAATTTATGGCCTGAGGGTGGTGCTAATTGTGGTCTTATTTTAATAGGTATATAAAAGGAAAACAGAAGCTGCCAAGAAAGAATACTTGAAGGCCCTGGCTGCCTACCGGGCCAGCCTCGTTTCTAAGGTAAGCCTGCGGAAGTGCAGGAGCGGTCCTTGTGCACGGGAAACTTGAGTGTGGCTCACTAAGAGCTTTCCATTAGATACTACTCACCTGACAGAGTGAACACTAGGGGCTCCTGTGTGCTGCTGAGGCTGAGTCGCTGCTAATGATGGACTTGCTGTTCTATCTGCGTTTGTAGCCATATAGATACATTTTAAATGGCCTCTTGTTCTTTCCCTGGGTGGGGAGTTGGATCTGGGTTAATGTCTTCAGTTTGAAACTCGAGGTGTGCTTGTCGGGAACTTTTGAAAATACCATAAGTTCTCTGGCACTTACCTTATTGTAATCGACAGTGGGCCATTTGGTCCAGTTGTTTCTCATTATATGAATAAATAAGCCTCATAATTATTTAAAATAAAATCATGTTCCACGTACTAAGATACAAAGTATATATGCATTATACATAGAATGTACAGTGATGTGTTCTAAAAGCCATTAATATCTCAGAGTATATCTGCTCTAGATCATTATTACATCAATCCAAAAGGAATGTGTACCCTCCCTTCCTCCCTCCCTGTCTGTCTGTCTGACTGACTGACTGTCTACTGGCAGTCCTAGGGAATAAACCAAAGCCTCACACATACTAAACAAACACTCCACCCCTGAGTCCCACCACCAGACCTACAATCTTACACTGTTATTTCACCATTTAGTTACTGAGGGGTTTTGCTTTTCTGGAATTTGGACTGGCTTTGGAGTGAATGGTTTGGACGAGCAGTTTTTTGTTCCAGACTCATCTTTTTTGAGAAGTCAATTCTGTTTTATCATCATTATCTCAAGTACATACAGCCTCAAAGCCCCATTGAAAGGCCTTTCTCCCTTTCTTCTCTTGTTCACCTGAGTTATTTCTTCTTTGTATGACAAGGCACCAAAGGCAGCTGTACTGCATCGGATCAACAGAGGGCCTCCGGTCTCTGTTTACAGTTCTCAGGATACTTCCCACCTCATTAGAGAGAAATAACATTTATCGGGTCAATAGCAAACCTCTTTTCTGAAATTCTGGAAGATGCATGCTGGAAAATACACCGAGTCTGAACTCAGAAGGGCAGTGGATGGAAAGCGGGCTATGTGGCCTATGGGTATTGTGGTGTATACAACCACCTAGAGGTGTAGTTGATTAATAGGTTGGTAACAGTAGGGAGAGTAGCAGTGTAGGCTTCTCAGGTGGACCAGTTTGCCGTTGGTTTACCCGAAGGCAAGCATAGGTGACCTCTGTGTGCGACAGTGTCAGCAAATGACCGCATATGAATTTAAACCAAGTACCACAACTAAGACCTTCCAGTCTGTACTTGATTTAGAAGGGATAATTTAAAATATTGTGACAAGAGTTAGGATCCCAAACTATTTCCAAATGTACTTTATACACTTGGATTTATTTTCAGATAGTTGGGAGGGACTACAGCCACGGTTGAGGCACATGTTCAGAAGAATTTCAGCTGGGACCCAGAGCTCCCAGGAGGAAGCATCCAATGGCACAGGGTGGCTACTTTCCACTCTTCTGAAGAACGGCTCTATAGTCCACAAGTTAAAAAGATGATCAATTGAAGAGTCCCAGACTTGCCTTCATGATGAGGATGAATGTAAACAAAATCCTGTTATAGTAACTAAAAGAATCTGGTCAATGAGACGTTGGCGGCCGAAGATCTTAGTCTTCAAC